>RYFJ01002041.1:0-206839 GCA_003991445.1 Oryza meyeriana var. granulata | reverse complement strand
ATTGTACAGCAGGACGGAAGCAAATGTTGGTTTATAAACAATACAAGAACTCTCATCTATTAAACAAAGAAAACAATTAAAATGTATGTCATCTAAAGTGGGTAAAGTGCGGAGCCCCGTGGGCTAGTTGAGCATATAGGAATATTAAAGTAGTAGGGGAGTTTAGGAGGTAAAAATCCATTTTATATGTCCTAGTTGTTATATTTAGGATAAATTTGAATCCAAATTATAGCTATATTTTAGGACCGGAGCAGAGTATATTAGATTCAAAATTTCAAACAAAAAATGAAAACTTTCTCTTGAATAATTACAACTTTTCCATTTAAAAATTTCTAAAGAAACTTACACCAAAATAGTTTAGACTTATACTTCAATTTCGAACCTTTTTTTAAAACAATAGTTTCCAAAATCAAGATGCTAAAAGGTGTAAATAATAAGAAAGAATATGTTAAGCTCCACATGTACCGAGGGTGGAAAGGGCGCAAACTAGAGTAGCAGTAGGTCCATGGTTTTGCACTGCTCAGATTGGCCTAACGATAGCTGCTCAGAAAAGTGTTTCTTGTCCCACATATACACTTTATTAGCAATTTCGTAGGTTAACCCCAACTCTTGAATTCTTGTAGAATATGAAGTTCATGGCCTAAGATAAAGTCCTGCAAACACTTTTATTTAGTCTAAAATGCAGAATAGATGTTACACTTAAACAAACATAAACTACCCAAGCTCACAACTGAAGAATTATAGTGCTAATGCATACTACGAAAAACATTTTGTATTATGCGGGTAAAATCATTTGCGGAGGCGGTTGAGCCAATCGCTATACCGAAGGCATGTGAAAATGTTGCATCTACATGCGGGTAAACAACTGCCTCTAAAAACGAATTTGTGACATAACAACTACCATATTAAGACAACCACAAGCAGAATCATTTTCACATTGCGATCATCCTAATACAACTGCATGTGAAACGAATTTCAAACTTTTTGAATTAGCCCCCAAAAAGCACACAAAAAATTACGGATCTGATAGCATCAAAAACACGGTCTATAAGTCAAAATATGCGCGTGTCGGTATATAGGCTTGAACCGAGACCCCTCTTTCTCCAAGTATAAGCCTTTTTATCATCTTACTATGAAGCACTTGTTGTCGAGATTAAGATAATTTCTTTGACATCATTCTTCGAAACTTATTATGCTTTATTTGTCACTAAAATGATTTAAAATAAAAAGGTCATCAACTACAAAGTTGTAGATCTCGTCAGCTCTACAATTTTGATATAAAGCGCGTCTCCATCAGAGGTCGTTTGGAACATATAAAAATTGGTTTTTAAAAATAGATATGAGATTTTATAACAAATGTTTGGGCCCGTTAAATTGATCTTATAATAAGAGCGTTGTTCGACCATTGTCGGAGGAGGGAACTCCAACTGCAGGGAGTCTAGGGACCCCCCTTTGAGGTTCGGCCAAGGGAGTTGTTCACAGGACGGCAGCGGCGTCCGGGAGATGATAGATGCTCGGGCACCGGGGGCACAGGGCTGAGATGGCCACCACAACAAGGGAGGTAGAAGAAGTATACAGGTTCGGGCCACGCGGAGGCGTAATGCCCTACTCCTGTGTGTGTTTGCTATGTGGGAGATGAATGTGGTCACTCCTTACAAGGAGTTCTTGAGGGGTGCTTCCCGGAGCTAGCCCTCGCTTGGGGACTAAGTCTCCTAGCAAGCTCAACACCTCTAGAAGCCTCCCTCCCAAGAAAAGAGAGAGTGAGCGAGAGAGAGAGCCTATGGAACCCTATCCTCTTTTCTGCTTGGGCATGGATCCCTCCTTTTCATAGTAAGGGGAGTACCACAGTGCCTAGCACATGTAAGGAGAATTGCTTTTCTCGGGTATGGTATGTTCTTGTGTGCATGTACGCGGCCGCCTGCTGAGCCACGCCGGAGTTGGTTCGGGATGTCTTGTCGCACACGTCGTACGCCTGCTGATCCATAGTCGGAGTTAGGTTCGGCACGTCGGTTCCAGCTGCTCGCTGCTGCGGGCGGCTAGTCGTGAAGATGTGATAGCGCACCGCCTTCGCTTGCCAGAGCGTGGAAAAATGAAGCCCTCTTAGTCAAAAGTTCTCTGATTGCACAGGGAGCCGGCCCACGGGGGCGTCACCGAGAGTCACCACGTCCGAGCGGGCGACAGGCGCGACACGCCCCGGTCGCCTCGTCATTTAATACGGGTAGGCTGGAACAGTTGGTCCGCTCGAGTCAATGCTCGCCCGAGGCAGAAAGTCTCTCGAACCCTCCGCGCGCACTAAGGCGCCGAGTTCTCGGGACGTAGCTGTGGGCCCCAAGCCTGGGAGCGCACCCCGGCCCGGGAATTGCCCCAGAATGTGGCCCCTGGGACGCGACCCGGGGCTGAAGCTGTGGGTCCCGGCCGAGGAGCGAGGCCCGGGCCGGAGTCCCAGTAATTTGCCCTGGGACGCGACTCGGGCTGGAGCTGTGGGTCTCGGGACCGGGGCGAGGCCCGGCACGGGAGTCCCAGTTAGATGTTCCCGGGGACATGCCCCGGGACCGAGAGTGACTCCCGGGACCGTGGGGCGAGGCCCGGGCCCGAGAAGGTCCCCGGGAAGTAGGGCCCGGAGGAGGTGGCTCCCGGGACCGGAATGTTCCTCGGGACGTGGGCCCAGGAGGTGCTCCTAGCCGTCGTTCGCGACCTCGCCGGGGAGTGCGCCCCGCCAAGACCATGCTCGTGCCTAGGTACTTAGCGAGAAAACGCCGTAGCGGCCAGTCACCGATGCAGAATTGTGGGCCCCGGAGGAGTGACGTGGCCGAAGATCCGACGCGTTCCCGGGGTTGTGGGGCCCCCAGTCCGTTTCGCCGACAGTGGCCCCTGGCCCTGTGCTCGGCCAAGCCCACTCTGGCAGGAACAGGCCACGTCTAGAAACGAGGGAGCGGGCCACTGAGTTTGACACGAAGATGAGATGTGATCCCGTCGCGAAACCAACTGACGTCCCTGCTGCCGAAGAAGAGTGGGATGCCAGGACTAGCCGCCTCCGCGAATGGAGCGGGCCCTGGTACTTTTTGCTGCCTGGTGAAAGGAGGGCGGGCGCGGGCGGGGGGAAAATCCAAGCGACGCTACACCTCCGGTGGAGCCAAATGTGCGAGCGGCCTGCCGGCCAAGTGCAAGCCGGCAGCCTGACGGTAGCCAACAGGAGTCGCCCGGGTCGGGGACCTCGAGAGCGGCCGGTCAGCGTCGCAAATGGTGATGCAGCAGCTCACCGCCCGGCTACACGACACCGAGATCTTCGTGGCGACCCGCGGCCAGAGGATCGAGCAGCAGAGAGGCGGTCATCCGATCGGAGGCCGCCGCCAAATCTGCCCGCTGACGAGGCCTCCCGCGCCCGGTTCCGAGATGGAGGCGTGGGAGAATGAAATATCTCCCGAGAACGCGTCCGGGCCCAGAGGCGGGCTCGCTGTCCCGGAGTGTGAGTTCACGCGTGCGAGGAAGCCGTGGTGGTTTCGCGAGAAGGCACGGAGAGCCGTGGCCGAGGACGCCTGCAAGGTGCAGGTTCCTCATCGCGGCGAGCACCTCGTGAGCCGATGGCCGGCGAGGAGTCCAGAGGAAGACGTCAATTCCCTTCTGACACCGCCCGTTGGCCGTCTTTCAGGCCGGTGGCCCTCCATGCCGAGCCTGCGGCCGGCCTCGGGAGCATGGAGGGCAGCCCGCCCGAGCGCCGTAGGAAAGGACGCGCGCACGGGGGACAAAGACTGCTAGAAGAGAGAACATACTGAAAAGAGCCCGCGTGGGTAGGATGGCCAAGTGCTAAGGCTTGTACCGTTTGACTCGTCGGAGCCCCTCGGGAACCGCGACCTTTGACCGGGCACGCGTGTCGCTAGTAGCGAAGCACCCGACGCCTCGCGTCGCCGGAGGAGCTGGCCAGGCGACGGCACCGCAGCCCGCCTCGGGATCGTAGGCTGGCCCGACGGGGGGTTATCCTGAGACCCCGGAGCATCGACAGTGCCCGAGTCGTGGTCCACGACTCGACATCAGGCCTCAGTGACCGGAGGCAGCGCTAACCCAGACGGCCCCTGCGCCAGGCCCTTGGCATGATTCGCTTTGCCCCCGGGCCGAAGTGAGAACGAAACACATGGCCAACAAACAGGCGGAAGAATAGAAATGAGCAATGTTTAAAGTGCGGATAAGATTACTATCCTGGATGGTTGAAAGGTGTGGGTGTGGCTCCCCGAGCATAATCCCGGGCCAGGAGCGTTGCCAAGCCCCCGGCCAGGAATTCGCGCTAGAAATGAATCTGGAAATGGGCCCGGCCAGCGTCCCAAGTTGGAAAGATAAACCGGGCAGGCCGAGTACCCTATTTAAGCCTGCCGGGGGATAGGTCTAATTCTGCACACGATGAGACTGTGAGAGTACATGGCTCGTTCCTTTGTCCATTCATGCTACGATCGTGGCATCTACCACCTCCAAGTGGCCTTCTTTCGTGCGTCGCGGAACCGTGCATAGGAAAGATTGCGCCATAGTATTTTGCCCCCTATACAGCGGAAAAAACGAGCTCGCAAGCCAACCAGTCGGGACCATCGCAAGCCAGCGGGGGCCCAGGGCACCTCACAGAGGGCGCACCCACGGCCCCGGTGCTTTTGGGCGATGTCCGGGTTTAGCAGGATGGTATACGGTAGCCGCTGGTAGGGAAACAATAATTATGCAGCAAAACCCAGCGCGCACGGGCGAAGGCCACGTTATTGCCCCCAGGGGAGACGCTACGGAACGCAACACAAGAAAAGGACAAAGGGCATGAGAACATAAAGCATACTGAAAAAGCTACTTAGGGGAATGCATATGGGGACCTCGGCCAGCGTTAGATTTGGAGAAATTCCGGCACCTGGCCGGGCACCCCGCCCAACTTACAGAATGTGTTTACGGATAAACTGCGAGATGCTCCCAGGCTGACCGAGCCCGTTCGGGAGGCACCGTTCACAGGAAGGGGCCTTCCCACATGGGGGAATAGTTTTTTTCTTCCGCACGGTGAGGACACGGTGGAGAACTAGGTCCCGGACCTGAGTGAATTTGGGCCCAAACCTTACGCTGATGAAAGCGCTTTAGGCTCTGTGGTAACGAGTGACGCGGAGACCTCGTTGACGAAGTTACACCCAGCTTCTGTTGTGTGAGGCCCTACCCCGGCCTGACAGCCGGGAGCACGGGCTCAGTCCCTCGGGCAGGGAGCGAGCTCTCTTGGCCGGGGGACAGATATGGGCACGTAGGACCGGGGGCCCCGACGGATATGTGCCTAGGACCGGGGGCCCGGGCTGAGATGTGGAAGATCGAGACGATTCCCTGGACCAGCTCTCGCCAGGGTGATGTGTCTGGGTTATCGCGCCCTATAGTTTTGAAGTTGGTTTCGGTGCTGGTGTCCCCAGACTCGCACTCACCTTGGCAGGCTGCCCGGGTTCGGGCTTCCCGGTGTCCGGTCGGTGGGGCAGCGGATGCGGGGCATGGACCCACGGACCCCGGAGCCTCGGCGTCGAATGTGGTTAAAATATGTGCCCGGACCCGGGGGCCCAGTCCTGAGAGTGTGGATGAATCGAGACGGACCTCCCCGGACCCGTCTCGCCCAATTGCGATGCTGTCCGGGTATCGCCGCCCTGTTGAAGTTTTCTGGTGCCGCTGTCCCCAGGAACCGTCGCACCGCCTAGCGAGGGCTGCCCGGGTTCGGGTTCCTCCGGTGCTCGGGCTAGCGGGCGTGGATCCCGGACATGGGACCCTGGACCTAGCCGCCGCCGAATGTGGTTGATATGTGCCCGGACCCGGGGCCGGGCTTGAGATGTGGAATAATCGGGATGACGTCCAGACCCGCTCTCGCACAGGGCGATGCTGTTCCGGGTATCGCGCCCTGTTGAAGTTGTTCCGTGCGCGTCCCCAGACTCGCACTCGCCTTGGCGGGTTGTCCGGAGTTCGGTGTCTCCGGTGTCGGGCCAGGTGTGTGGATGATCCTGGGACATGGACCCTGACCCTGGCGCCCCTCGCTTCGAATGTGGCCAAGCGGCCGATCCCGGGCCACGTGTTTGTCGGCAAGGGGCGCTCGACGACGAGCGCCATCGCTCACCCACTTTGCAGGGTTGCCGCTATGTAGAGCAACAGGGGCTCATCTTGAACCGGTGCCACGAGGATAGGGGGAGTTGTCATGCACTCTCTTGAGCTCGTCGAGGGCTTGTCATACCTCATCCGTCCAAGTGAACTTGCCCGGTCTTCTTGAGAAGCTTAAGAGGGGAGGCACGCTCCTCTAGCTTGGAGATGAAGCGGCCGAGTGTAGGCACGGCACCCGGTCAGCTTTTTGAGCCTCCCTGAGTGAGCTATCCCTCCCCGCGGTACCTGGCCGGATGGTCCTCAGGGCCGAAGTGACTGGACGTTCGACCACTTCAGCCTCCGGGCTGCCGCTGGGCTCGGTGCCGCGTGCCAGCAACTCGCGCTTCATGGCTTGAAGCCATCGGCGCGAGGAGCGGGCGTGCGGCCCCGCCACTGAGAGGTAGCGAGGACGTTCTCGCGGTTCTGGAACTCAGAGTAGGTATGCTCCGGATCGGGAGCGGGATTCGGCCGTTGATTGGCCCTAACCGTTGCCCAAATTCGGACCGGTCCGCCTAGGGATCGGACCATCTGAAATCCCGACGAGCGGACCGTCCGCCTAGGATCGGACCGTCCGAATTCACCCCGATCTGGCTTGGCCTGGCTGCCGTCCTGGCTGGAACTTCTTGACACGCTCGGCCAAGTTCTGGACGGCGCGGCACTCTTGTTGTTGAGGGCGTGCCAATCGTCTCGGTGGGACAGTGCCACCACTCCCGAGCCATTGCCCGGCGGAGCCGGCGCACGTGCGGCCTTTTTGGCCGCTTACCGCCTGTTGTCTCCCCGCGGGCGCGTCGTCCTGGGGGATCCCGCAAAGCCAAGGCGAAGTTCTCGGTGCCGCCTTGTCCTTCTGCGCTTCCTCCTGTCCCGCTGTTGATGCGGAACGTGAGGGCTCGCCGTCCCTTCCAGAGCCCTGGCAGGGCCTCGGGCGTGGTTTTGTCCACGCCCGGGCCTCCTCTTGCGGGCGCACGAGGCCTCGGTAGGCTAACAGTTGCTGCGGTCTTAGACGTCAGGGTCCAGCTTCTCGAGCATGGCGCTTGTCAGCGCACGCCTGAGCGAAACGCCGTGAATAACCGCGTGATGAGCGATGTGGGGGTGGTGTTGGCATACCTGGCTGAAGCGGCTGCAAAAAACCCTCAGCGACTCGTCCCCTGCCCTGGACGATAGGGCTGAATCCGCCTCGGTCAGGAGGGGAAAGTGCCCTGGAAGTTCGCCACGAACTGGTGCAGAGGTTCTCCCACGAGCAGATTCGAAACCCTCGGGAGTTCATCATCCAGGAGCGAGCCTGGGCCATTGAGGGTGGCGGGGAAGTAGTTCGCCATCACCTTCTCATCGCCGCCGACCGCTGGCGATGGCGGTGGTGTAGATCTGCAGGTACATACAATAAGTAAAGGGGTCGATGGATCCGTCATATTTCTCCGGCAGGCTGGGCCGGAACTTGGCCGGTCAGCGCACCTGCCGGAGGCTTGGGGAGAGCGCCAGGCAACCCGAGCCGTGCTGAGTGGGATCAGACGACGGACGATGGTTTCCCGCCGGGGGGTTGGAGCTGGAGGCCTGGGCCTCGGGACGCCCGACGGCGCTCGCGCGCCGTTCGTGCTGTCGCTCCAACATGACCCAGGCGTCTTCGTGAATCCGCATCCGGTTTAGCCGGTCACGGAAGTCACCATGGCCATTCTTGGCCGGAGGCTTGGCGCGAGGCGCCACGCTCTGGGCTTGGTTCTGCTTCGGGGCGGGGGGCTAGCCCGTGCTAGATGTCGCGCGGTCGGCGCTCCCGGCCCCTGCACTGCTGTTGGCGGCGACCCGACGATGGGCCGCGCCTACTAGGTAGGTGACTTCATTGAGCCACCGCCGCTCCCGGCCTCCGCCCCCGGTAAAAGCCGGGGGGTGGCGCAGGAGGGCTTCCGCCGCCAGGGGGGCTCCCTGCAGCAACGCGGACTGGAAGTCGAGATGGCAGCGCGCCGTGGAGCGGCGCGTCCGCTCGCGCCTCATGGATGAGGCCAGGCGGACCCAGCGGGGCACTTGGCGGCTCCCTCCACAAGGGAAGGGGCCGAGGCCGCACAACCAGGCCGCCGAGGGGCGAGCTCGGCCCGCCGGGCACGCACCGTGATGAGGACATCATGTCTTTAGATACACACTTACAACCTCTTCATGATGAACAAGATGTGCAACCGATCCAAGTACCAATTACTCGTGCACGTGCTCGTCAACTTAATCGCCAGGTGAATGCGTTCCTAAGCTTACATGTGAATATTTCTACGAATGGCATGCTATTTAATTCGTGTGATGATTTTATTGTTCTTAGGAACCTAGGAGAAGACCATGTAGAATAGCTCAAGAAACCACATATTGAAGTAGAGACAACAAGTGCAAGTAAACTCTTCTTTCCGAGACCGATTCAGTTTCGGGCTGAGAGACAGCGTCAATTTCAAACGGCCATAACTTTTGATCCAGAAGAAGTTACAGGGCCTACAAGTACTTGTTGGAAAGCTTATGAAGTCTACTTTCAGATGGTTTTAGTTTCATGTCAAAATTCCCCCTAAACTGTCCAGAATCATCAAAATAAGACACGTACCTCTTCTAGTCCGAGTCTGTTTTGGGCCTTGGGCCTTGTAAATGTGTTGTGGGCTAAACCCATGAGGAGTGCGTCCCTCACAGGGCAAACCCTCACCCTAGGACGTCCTAACTCATATATATTCTGTAGCCGCCGCTGTTTAAGTCGGGTTTTGCTTAGATTATTCTGTCCTTGAACAGTTTCGCCGTTTATCGGTTTGTGAGATCCCAACTCGAGAGTATAATCATTCATCTGTAATTGAGTTGCAATCTTTCTTGTTCTTGCTTGTGTTCTTCGATTCGCATGTAGGGATTAGCCTTCGTGGCGAGGTCAACCGGGCAGCGCACGGTTGATAACGAGAGGAGACGTGGTACTGCGATTGCAGGGTTCGGGTCTTGGTGATCAGAAGCCGGATCGTGAGTGTCAAATTTCCACCAAATCGAGAGTTATCTTTGCCTAACGGAAGATCGGGCACCCCGTTGCCATCAAGTGGTATCAGAGCGAGGGTTGCCCATTAGGTATATCTTTTCCATCCTATTCAATATTTGTTTTTCCTATACCTAGAGTCCAGAAAAGCCACGAAAAAAGAAGAAAATTGGTAGTCGTAGGTTTTTCCGCTGTCCTACAACCGTGTTTAGCCTTTTGCATAATTCTGTTTCAGAGTCCGTAGTGTTGAGTTGGTGTCCTAGGTCGAGTTCGGTTGCTGGCTTAGATTGTGTTTGAGTCCAGTTCGTGATCCATCCACCGCACCCCTACAAACCCTAGCCACCACCACCATTGTCTCTGTTTTCCCATATACTAACTATCTGGTGCAAGTGTTGGTCTTTGTGTGTTCTTTTTTAGTGTCATATATCACATCCTTGATCACCCTACATCGCCATCCACCTCTCCAGTAGCCACCGCCACCATATCATCCCCGGTTTCACCACCTGTTTCTGTTTCAGCCTCCACCAAAACACTGATACGGAGGACCTTCCTTGAAACAGCCATAACTTTCTCATACGGAGTCGGAATCAGGCAAATAAATAGTCTACGGACATCTACGAAAAATTTCCCATCCACTACAAAAGTCGGGTTCGCCGAAATCCATTTTGCAAAATTCAGGCCAGAAGATTGGGTTTTCGCACTCGGAAGTTCTAGCACACTTTTTAAAG
Source organism: Oryza meyeriana var. granulata (assembly GCA_003991445.1). NCBI lineage: Eukaryota > Viridiplantae > Streptophyta > Magnoliopsida > Poales > Poaceae > Oryza > Oryza meyeriana. Next base: position 197,023 of record RYFJ01002041.1, on the reverse strand, counting down.
CACGCTCGTGTATTTCCACAGTTCACACCTTATACCAAACTGAGCTGCCACCTTCCTGAGGTTGCTGTTCCTGTGCTCCTAGTTGAAAAAAAATATCAGAAAAATAAAAGAAAAATAAAAAAAAGGGTGTGAAAGAGAAAAAAAAGAAAAAAAAGGAGAGGAGCACATTGGACACACCAGGGAGCCATCTGTGTGCTGTTTTGTGCTGTATTCTTACCTTATCCTTATTTCTTTGCTGCTATCCTTTCATACTTGTTTGTCACCCTTGTTTTATCACATCTGGTTTAGAACTCGTTTAGGCCAGCAACTAGGACAAGTGCTTGGGACATTTTTTCAGCATTACTATCTGTTATTGAATTGTGTGCCACTAACATTTTTGGCCTCCCAAGCTCCACATATATACTTCTGGTCAGCACGGTCTCGACCCTTGCAATCGCTGGATCACGTCCTCAAGGTATCACGAACCAGCCACTGGTTGTACCATCCTTTGCTCGCTAGTCTCAGAACCTTGTAAGAGCTCAGTAAGGTGCTTCCATTTGCGAGTGTCCACTATCCTTACAGAGTAGTAGTTGATAGGGATAACACTTTTCTGCTATTTGTTTTCTATTTTCTACTAACCATGGCAGGTGAGGTGAATGATTTCGCTGATTGTGCTTCAAAAGAGAAGATCGTTAAGCTGGGTCAGAAGATTGAGGAGAATGTAGCTGCCGTGAATGCTATGCGGGAAGACCTCCAGGCTATCGTGGGGAGCATTACCACCCTCACTAACTGCGTCGAACAACTGGTAGCAAACCGTCAGCCAACACCACCACTTGTTGACGATGACGGAGATAATGAAGAAGAGGAAGCCAACAATAGCGACGCACGTGATACACTTCGTGAAGAGCGCCTACGACAACGGCTGCGATTCAACCGGCGAGGTATGGGAGGTAACCGCCACCAAGGGCGAGGTAACGATGATCCTTTTTCTAAAGTTAAATTAACCTTGCCGTCATTTTCTGGAAAATATGACCCTGAAGCTTATTTGGATTGGGAGATGACCGTAGAGCAAAATTTTAATTCCCATCTAGTTCCTGAAGTCCATAGGGTTAGGCAAGCAAGTTCAAGGATTTTGCCATTATCTGGTGGAATGAGCTAGTTAAATCTGGCCTAGAACCTGACACATGGGATAGACTAAAGCGAGCAATGCGGGGTAGGTTTATTCCTCCATGTTTCAAACGTGATTTGATAAATAAGTTGCAACGCTTAGACCAAGGGGAAAAATCTGTAGAAGATTACTTTCAGGAGCTACAAATAGGAATGTTGTGTTGTGAGGTAGAGGAGGATGAGGAGGATAAGATGGCTCGATTTTATGGGGGGTTGAGACGTCAAATTCAGGACATTATTCAATACAAAGAATAGAATTCTCTTAACCGATTGTTCCATCTAGCTATATTAGCTGAACAGGAATTGCAGGGAAGGCAACCATTAAGAAGGAACAATTGGGGAAGCACGTCTACATCGAGGCCTCCCTTTGGGTCCGGAAAAAGTACCGCCACCATTGGCCGGACTGCTACACCCTCCACCACTCAGGCAAGATCAGAGGCATTGGCGCCAACATCTCGTGCTACTGAGGTGAGTAAATCTGTTCGTTCGTAGGCACCCGCAAAAAGTGCATCATCGGTTGCTTCCATGGGGCGAACAAGAGATATCCAGTGCTTCAAGTGCAAAGGGATGGGCCATGTGCAACGTGATTGCCCAAATCAGAGAGTCCTCATTGCTACAGATGATGGTGAGTACACTAGTGCAAGTGATGTTGATGATGAATTAGCACATGGCACTAGCAATACAGGTGATGAAGACAAGAGCGATGAGGAAGTGGAGCACATAGGTGCAGAAGATTCAAGCAAGTACCTGAGCATTGTAGCACAACGGGTGCTAAGTGTTCAAATGGAGAAGGCGGAGCAAAATCAGCGCCACAATTTGTTCCAATCAAGGTTCGTGGTTCATAATAGAGCATGCCGTGTTGTCATTGATAGCGGAAGCTGTAGCAACCTTGCTAGTTCAGATTTGGTTGACAAGCTAGGTTTGTCTACACAACCACATCCACGGCCTTACTCCATCCAATGGTTCAACTCTTGTGGTAAGTTGAAGGTGAGTAAAGTTGTGAGAGTGCAATTTTCTGTTGGAAATTACCATGATAGTGCAAATTTTGATGTCGTGCCTATGCAAGCATGTTCTTTGCTTTTGGGTAGACCTTGGGAATATGATAGGGATGTGTTGTACCGTGGTAGAACTAACACGTACACTTTCTCACATAATGGCAAAAAGATTGAGTTGCTACCAGTGACCCCTGCTGAAATCTTGAAGGATGATATAGCGCGTGCTGAAAATTCTGTCTGAAAATCAGCAAGTAGCTAAAGATATGTTTCCACCTAAAAAGGAGAAAAAAGAGCCACCTGCTAGGAAAGACACACTTAAGTTGAAAGGAGTTTCCATGTTAGCTACTAAATCTGAGATTTCTGAGTTAAATGTTAATGAATCTATTTGCTATGCTTTGGTTTGTAAGGAAACTTTCTTTACACTTGAGGACTTGCCTCTTTCTTTGCCACTTGCTATTACTAACCTTTTGCAGGAGTTTGCTGATGTATTTCCAAGTGAGATACCCCCGGGGTTGCCACCTATGAGAGGAATTGAGCATCAAATTGATTTGATCCCGGGAGCTGCGTTACCAAACCGTGCGCCGTACAGGACCAATCCCGAAGAGACTAAGGAGATTCAGCGTCAAGTGCAAGACTTGCTTGAAAAATGGTATGTACGTGAGAGTCTTAGCCCTTGTGCTGTTCCTGTTATTTTGGTGCCTAAGAAAGATGGATCATGGCGCATGTGTGTGGATTGTAGAGCCATTAACAACATAACTATTAGATATCGTCATCCTATTCCTAGGTAAGATGATATGCTTGATAAATTGAGTGGCTCTGTTGTGTTCTCTAAAGTGGACTTGCGTAGTGGATACCACCAAATTAGAATGAAATTGGGTGATGAATGGAAGACCGCGTTTAAAACTAAATTTGGTTTGTATGAGTGGTTAGTGATGCCTTTTGGTTTGACTAATGCTCCTAGTACGTTTATGCGACTCATGAATGAAGTTTTACGTACTTTAATTGGTAGATTTGTGGTGGTTTACTTTGATGATATATTTATTTACAGCAAGTCTTTAGATGAACATAAGGAACATTTACGTGCTGTTTTTAATGCTTTGAGAGATGCACGTTTGTTCGGTAACCTCGCGAAGTGCACTTTTTGCACGGAACGAGTTTCTTTTCTTGGTTATGTTGTGACTCCACAGGGAATTGAAGTTGATGAGACCAAGATAGAAGCGATCAAGAGTTGGCAGACGCCTACATCGGTCACACAGGTGCGGAGCTTTCTTGGGTTAGCTGGATTCTACCATCGCTTTGTGCGAGATTTCAGCACCATTGCTGCACCCATGAATAAGCTCACAAAGAAAGGCGTTCCTTTTCGATGGGGACAAGCACATGAAGACGCCTTCAATTTGCTTAAAGAGAAGTTGATTCATGCACCACTACTCCAACTCTCTGACTTTGGTAAGGTTTTTGAGCTTGAATGTGATGCAAGTGGGATTGGGATTGGAGGTGTGCTTATTCAGGAAGGTAAGCCAGTTGCATACTTTAGTGAGAAGTTGTCAGGACCTAGTTTAAACTATTCAACTTATGATAAAGAATTATATGCTTTGGTTCGAACATTAGAGACTTGGCAACATTATCTATGGCCAAAGGAATTTATCATACATTCTGATCATGAGTCTTTGAAACATATTCGAAGTCGAGCTAAATTGAATAAACGACATGCTAAATGGGTAGAATTTATTGAGTCCTTTCCATATATCATTAAGCATAAGAAAGGCAAGGACAATGTGATTGCTGATGCTTTATCCAGGCGCCATACTATGTTATCTCAACTTGATCATGAAATTTTTGGATTGGAGACAATAAAAGAATTATATGATACTGATTTGGATTTTAAAGCAGCTTATGATCACTGTCGAGCGGGAAGAACTTGGAATAAATATATGATGAATGAAGGATTGTTATATCGAGCTAACAAATTGTATGTTCCTGCAAGCTCTGTTCCTCTTTTGTTTTTGCAGGAAGCACATGGAGGTGGGTTGATGGGACATTTTGGAGTGAAGGAGACGGAGGATGTGCTGGCTACTCACTTCTTTTGGCTGAAAATGCGGCATGACGTTGAACGATACGTTGCACGATGCAGCACTTGTAACAAAGCTAAGTCCCGTCTTAATCCACATGGTCTTTATATGCCTCTACCCGTTCCTAGTACTCCTTGGGAAGACATTTCTATGGATTTTGTTTTAGGATTGCCTAGGACAAAGAGGGGGAGGGATAGTGTTTTTGTTGTTGTTGATAGATTTTCCAAAATGGCCCATTGCATTCCTTGTCATAAGAGCGACGATGCTACCATAGTTGCTGATTTGTTTTTCAGGGATGTCGTTCGTCTACATGGTGTGCCCAATACAATTATTCCAGATCGAGATACCAAGTTCTTGAGTCATTTTTGGATGACGTTGTGGAGGAAATTGGGGACGAAGTTACTATTTTCTACAACTTGCCACCCCCAAACCGATGGACAAACAGAGGTGGTAAATCGTACTTTGTCCACAATATTGCGGGCTGTTTTGAAGAATAATCTGAAAATGTAGGAAGAATGTCTTCCACATGTAGAGTTCGCCTACAACCGTTCGTTGCACTCCACCACAAAGATGAGCCCATTCCAGGTGGTATATGGCTTTAACCCTCGCGCTCCAATTGACTTATTGCTTTTACCATTTCAGAAAAAGTAAATTTTGATGCTAAGACACGGGCTGAATTTGTGCTTAAGTTACATGAGACCACTAAGAACAATATTGAGCGTATGAATGCAAAATATAAACTTGCTGGTAGTCAAGGTAGAAAGGAGCTTATTTTTGAACCTAGTGATCTTGTTTGGTTACACTTAAGAAAGGATAGGTTTCCTACTTTGCGCAAGTCAAAATTAATGTCTCGAGCTGCTGGTCCTTTTAAAGTTCTTGCAAAGATAAATGATAATGCATACAAGATTGATTTGCCTCCAGATTATGGTATGAGTGATGTTTTCAATATTGCTGATTTGAAGCCTTACTTGGGTGAAGAAGATGACCTTGAGTCGAGAACGACTCCAAATCAAAAGGGGGAGGATGATGAGGACATCATGTCTTTAGATACACACTTACAACCTCTTCATGATGAACAAGATGTGCAACCGATCCAAGGACCAATTACTCGTGCACGTGCTCGTCAACTTAATCGCCAGGTAAATGCGTTCCTAAGCTTACATGTGAATATTTCTACGAATGGCATGCTAGTTAATTCGTGTGATGATTTTATTGTTCTTAGGAACCTAGGAGAAGACCATGGAGAATAGCTCAAGAAACCACATATTGAAGTAGAGACAACAAGTGAAAGTAAACTCCTCTTTCCGAGACCGATTTAGTTTCGGGCTGAGAGACAACGTCAATTTCAAGCGGCCATAACTTTTGATTCAGAAGGAGTTACAGGGCCTACAAGTACTTGTTGGAAAGCTTATGAAGTCTACTTTCAGATGGTTTTGGTTTCATGTCAAAATTCCCCCTAAACTGTCCAGAATCGTCAAAATAAGACACATACCTCTTCTAGTCCGAGTCTGTTTTGGGCCTTGGGCCTTGTAAATGTGTCGTGGGCTAAACCCATGAGGAGTGCGTCTCTCACAGGGCAAACCCTCACCCTAGGACGTCTTAACTCGTATATATTCCGTAGCCACCGCTGTTTAAGTCGGGTTTTGCTTAGATTATTCTGTCCTTGAACAGTTTCACCGTTTATCGGTTTGTGAGACCCCAACTCGAGAGTATAATCATTCATCTGCAATTGAGTTGCAATCTTTCTTGTTCTTGCTTGTGTTCTTCGATTCGCATGCAGGGATTAGCCTTCGTGGCGAGGTCAACCGGGCAGCGCACGGTTGATAACGAGAGGAGACGTGGTACTGCGATTGCAGGGTTCGGGTCTTGGTGATCAGAAGCCGGATCATGAGTGTCAAATTTCTACCAAATCGAGAGTTATCTTTGCCTAACGGAAGATCGGACTCCCCGTTGCCATCACGCCGCGTGCCCCCAGGAAGATGGGGAGGGGGAGTGTGGCGGGCTCGCCACCGGGCTAACGTCGCCCGGCGGGGTGAAGCCGCCGGACTCCTCATCTGAGTCCCGCGGACGATGACCTCCTGCCATGGAGTGTGCTGGCGTTGGGGTCACCGGCGTGCCCCCTGGAAGAGAAACTCCCCCTACCTGGCGCGCCAGCTGTCGGAGGAGGGAACTCTAACCGCGGGGAGTCTGGGGACCCCCCTTTGAGGTTTGGCTAGGGGAGTTGTTCACAGAACGGCAGCAGCGTCTGGGAGATGATAGATGCTCGGGCGCCGGGGGCCCGGGCTGAGATGGCACACAAGGGAGGCAGAAGAAGTATACAGGTTCGGGCCGCGCGGAGGCGTAATACCCTACTCCTGTGTGTGTTTGCTATGTGGGAGATGAATGTGGTTCGCTCTTACAAGGAGTTCTTGAGGGGTGCTCCGGAGCTAGCCCTTGCTTGGGGACTAAATCTCCCTAGAAGCTCAACACCTCCAGAAGCCTCCCTCCCGGAAAAGAGAGAGCGAGCGAGAGAGAGAGCCTATGGAACCCGAATCCTCTTTCTGCTTGGCATGGATCCTCCTTTTATAGTATAAGGGGAGTCCACAGTGCCTAGCTCACATGTAAGGAGAATGCTTTTCTCGGTATGGTATGTCTTGTCGCACGCACGCGGCCACCTGCTGAGCCACGCCGGAGTTGGTTCGGGATATCTTGTCGCACACGTCCGCCTGCTGAGCCACGCCGGAGTTGGTTCGGCACGTAGGGTCGCCATGCTGCTCGGCTGCTGCGGGCGGCTAGGTCGTGAAGATGTGACAGCGCACGCCTTCGCTGCCAGAGCGTGGAAAAATGAAGCCCTCTTAGTCAAAAGTTCTCTGACTGCACAGGGAGCCGGCCCACGGGGGGTCGTCACGAGAGTCCACGCACGTCCGAGCGGGCGACAGGCGCGACACGCCCCATCGCCTCATCATTAATGCGGGTAGTTGGAACAGTTGGTCCGCTCGAGTCAAGCTCGGGCCCAGGGCAGAGAGCTCGTCGAGCCCTCCAGGGACGAAGCTGTGGGCCCCGGGCCCGGGGAGCGCACCCCGGACCCGGGAATGCCCTAGTAATGTGCCCCAGGGACGCGACCCGGGTCTGAAGCTGTGGGTCCCGGGCCCGGGGAGCGAGGCCTGAGCACGGGAAGTCCTAGTAATGTGCCCCGGGGACGCGATCCGGGGCTGGAGCTGTGGGTCCCGGGACCGGGGGGCGAGGCCCGGGCACGGGAAGTCCCAGTAATGTGCCCCGGGGACGCGACCCGGGGCTGGAGCTGTGGGTCCCGAGACCGGGGGGCGAGGCCCGAGCACGGGAAGTCCCAGTAATGTTCCCGGGGACATGCCCCGCCGAGCCGTCGTCGCGACTCGCCCGAGGAGTGCGCACCCGGGCCAAGGCAGTGCTCGTGCCCAGGTACTTAGCGGGAAAACGGTCGTAGCCGGCCGTCACCGGTGCAGAATGTAGGCCCCGGAGGAGCTGACGTGGCCGAAGATCCACGTGTCCCCGGGGTATGTGGGGCCCCTAGTCCCGTTTCGCCGACAACCATAAAATTGTAGATCTCATCCAACTATATAATTTTTAGAGTAAAGTGTAGCGGTGGTCGCAAAGCTTGTCATGCTATGTTATCTAGGTCCCTATAGTTTGAAAATGTTAATTCAAGTCTCAGAACTTGCTAATGCGTGTCATCTCGGTCTCAAATTGCCATGTCCCCTCTAGGATCCTACGTGACATTGACATGGCTACCATCTCCCCTATTCTCTCTCCTCTCCCTTTTGTTTTCTTTTCTTTTCCTCCTTTGCTTTTCCCATCTTCCTCGTTTCTTCGCCGTCTCCTCACAAGCTAGCGGCGACGGCACGAAGGGACCGGCCGGAGATATGGCCTCTAGAAGCAGGCCCCAGATTAGATAGGGAGGATTGGGGGCAGCAATCTGATCCAGGATGATGCCACTGCCGCCTTCAGGCCCGACCCGCCTTTGGCTAGTCGACGGCCTCCGGCTAGCGGAAGGGTTCCGTCTTCCCCAACCCTCATTGTCGTATGGCAGTGTCGGATGCTGGCTGATGTTGCTGCCATCGCTGCCTCTGCCCAAGCCCCACGCCCACCATCGTAGAAATTGGAGAGGAGAGAAAATGAAAGGGAGAGAGAGGGGAAAAGGAGAAAAAGAGAAAAAGAAAAGAAAACGAAAGGGACAAGAGAGAGAAGAGGGGAGGTCCCAGCTATCTCAGTGCCACGTAGGATCCTAGATAGGACAGGGACTTTTTTTTTTGGACTGAGATGATACACTTTACCAAGTTCTAGGACCCGAATCTGCATTTTCAAAGTATAGAGAATTAGATGACACAACGTGACATGTTTAGGGACCACTGGTGCACTTCACTCTAATTTTTATATAAATTTTGTCTTCATCAGACTACATATGAAAAAGATAAGGATACATGTGTGTAACCTCCATTTCTAAGCAATCGCTTAAGACAACTCATCTTTCTAGAGGCTGTCAACCTTTGAAAATGAGGTTATTTGCATGATAGCCTCTAAAAACCAATTTCTATAGGCGGTCTGTGACCATGAGCTGTCTGATATTGTGTAAAGGTGGATTTTATTAAGAATCGACCGTCTATGCAGTAAAATAGGAGGTGTCTCCGAGCTTTTTAGCCGTTGTGTCTAGTGGTACCTAGCTCCAAAAATAACGTTGCACGTACCAAAATTGGCTAGGCTCAAGCCCAAGTTTTTTTTTTGCGGGGATAGGCTCAAACCAAGTTGAAGGAACTAACCCAGACAAAGAGGATATGCCACGCTGCCTCGCGACGGCGACTGCTTCGGGTGATGATAGGCAGAACAGCGTCCCCAGCCAACAGCGCCGCGCTGCTCATCGCCGGATCCACGAAATCCTTCTGTGTGCATGCAGCAGCCCACGCCACCAACTCGAGAAGCAAAAATCATCAGAATCCAAAAAATGTATATATAACAACAACAACAACAATAATAATAAATGACCAGACTAAAGAAAGCCAGCCAGCAGGAAGCAGCTAGCTGTCGTCGCCGGAGCCAGCCACCGGCGCCATGGATCACCGCGATTCGCATGTACGGGCAGCTCAATCTACTAGAGATTCTTGAAGTATTGTACACCGTATTTGCGCTGGCCACTTGTCAAGGACGAGGGTTTGGAGAAAGAGAATATATAGTCACTATTAGAAAATAACCTATCAGTACCGCCCCTATTAGTGCCGGTTGAGAAAAACCTGATACTGATAGGGTTTTCGCCCACCCACCCAGCCCACACCCTCTACGGGCAAGAGCCAGCACCAATGACACCACATCAGTGCCGGTTCATTTAAAAAATCATTATTAATAATATCAATATCGGTTCATTTAAAAGATCAGCACTGATACGTGGGACATCAATCCCAGCTTTTTAAATGTTGAGCCAAGCCGAGCGATCGACCAAGCCAATCAAATGAATATTTTATCGATCGAGGTGATGAGGTTGACTCCACATCTCCCTCATAACTCTCTCGATCCCTCTCGCCTCTCTCGCTCTCTCCATCTTCCTCTTGCTCTCCCCTCCTCACCTCTAGTGTCGCACCTCCTCCTCGCTGCTGGCCATCACTGTTAGGCCCTCTCCCTCTTCTCTCAGCCTCTCCTTGCTACCGCGCGCCCCTATTCCCCCCCCCCTCTCTCTCCCCGTCAAGATCAAGCACTAGACGGGGAGGCCGGTCAGGGAGGAGAAGGTGGTGCCGAAGGGAAAGAAAGAGAAGGTGGCGCTGGGCGAAAGAAGGGGGAGGCAGACAAGGAATGGCCATGCTGGGGGCCTCCTGCTCTAGATCTGGACGCAGGGCGGATGACGGCAACGATGACTCAAGGGAGACGACGGCGCTGAGGGAGATCGACGATGGAGTCGACAGCTCCACTAGGACGGTGTAGGTGAGTTTGATCTGTTGATCTGTGCTAGTGCTGGTGTGTTGATCTCTTGAATGTGTGATGTTGTTCATGGGGACTGATTAGTCTTGAATGTGTAATTGAATCAATGTAATACTACGATGTTCATTAAGTTGGTTCTAGTGCTCTTGATCCTGTTCTAGTGCTCTTGACCTGTTATTGAATGGGGATTGATTGGAGGTATGGATGTGGATGCAGATCTTGGGGCCTCTTTTTTTTTTTGATTTGTGGAGGCACATCAATGCCGGTTCCTAAACCGTGACTGATGCCACCTCCTCATCAGTGTCCAAAGAGAAGTGCTGGTTAGGGACCCGGCACAAATGAGCCTTTTCTATAGTAGTAAGTAGGAGCAGGAGAGCAACAGCTGCAGTCATGAATTGACATGGACAGAGACTCTAGAGGCCGGTGACCAATGGTAGGTACGCCTAATCCTCGTACAGGAGAGAAGCGCCGCCCGACAGGCGAATAGTCTCATGGTGGAGACCTTGCCGACCCTCTTAGTTTTCCAAACTCCATCGTCTCTCACCTCGATCTCATGTAGCCAGTTAGGGCATTGCCATTTGCTAATACTATAGCGTGATTGGTAGCCCCAAACTCGACGTCGAGATCGGGGCCAAGTGAACAAATCAGCATAGGTGGAGAGGACGTCAGGGCCAAGTGATCAAATCAGCAGTGGTGTAGAAAAAGTGCTAGCTACTTAGCCAGCTGCTTTTCCAAGCATTGCTGATAGGAGCCTCATGGCTCACGGAGAGGAACGGCATTGAAAAACTAGGAATGTAAGTGGGGCGGGCTTTCTTGCTGGCCCGTAATCCCACCTAATACGCCCGTAAATTTACATGCAGGCCATCCCATATTAGGGATGCAAATCTCTTCGGCCGTCTCACACAACCCACTAGGTGGCACACGTCGAGGTCACGAGCGAATCCAGAATTTTTGAGATTCGGCCAGGAGAGTTGTTCTCAAGCGACTGCGGCGTCCGGGGGAATCGATGGATGGATGGCACACAAGAGAGACAGGAGAAGTAGACAGGTTCGGGCCGCGTGGAGGCATAACACCCTACTCCTGTGTGTATTTTGCTATGTGGATTGAATGTGGCGTTGCTGTTTACAAGGTGAACTCAGGGTGCTCAGAAGCTAACCGCTCTTCGCGAAGAAGAGGGACAGAGCGAGCTGAAGAAGACGAACAGTAACCAGAGAGCAAGCTAGAGCAAGAGATCCAGTCCCCCCCTGACCTGTGCATGGATCCTCCTTTTATAGGATAAGGGGAGTCCACAGTGCCAAGTATCTCGTCTGGGAGGAAGCTAGCTACCATCTGCCTTTGTCGCACGCACGCACGGGGCTGCCTGCCGTGCCGCGTTGGAGGAACGTCTAGTTGCCCACGTCCTGCTTGCTGAGCCTATGCCGGAGTAGGTTCGGCGCGTCTGGTCGTCTGGTCGTCATGCTGCTCGGCTGCTGCGGGCGGCTAAGTCGTAGAGATGTGACAGTGCACGTCCTTGCCGCCGAAGTCAAAAGGTCTCTGACTACACAGGCATGTGTCCACGGCGCAGGCGTGCGTCCACAGGGGGCCATCAGGAGACGCCCACGCGTGGTAGAGCAGGCGACAGGGGCGACAGGCCCCGTCGCCTCGTCATTAATGCAGGTTGTTGGAGAATTGGTCCGCTTGAGTCGCTCGAGTCGATCGGCACCCGGGACCGGGGCAATCAGCACCTGGGGCCAATCGGCACCCGGGAGCAAGGTAATCGGCGCTCGGGAGCAATCGGCACCCGGGAGCAAGGCAATCGGCACCTGGACAATCGGCCTCGGGACCGGGCAATCGGCACCTAGGCTATCAGCAATCGACCTCGGCACCCAGGACCGGGGGCCGAGTCTGTGGTTCCCGGGACTAGGGGGCGTACCCAGAAAGGTGGCTCCCGGGTCCGGGGGCGAGTCCCGGGACCAGGGAGAGGGCTCCCGGGCCCGGGGGCGAGTGGCGACCCAGAAAGGTGGCTCCCGGGCCCGGGGGCTAGTCCCGGGACCGGGGAGGTCCCCGGGGCGTGGGGCCCAAGGAGATGGCTGCGAGCCGTTGTTGCGACTCGATAGGGAGTGCGCACCCGGGCCGAGGAAGTGCTCGTGCCTAGGTACTTAGCGGGAAAAAGCCTATAGCCGGCCGTCACCGGAGCAGTATGCGGGCCCGGAGGAGCTGACGTGGCCGAAGACCCACGTGTCCCCAAGGTATGTGGGACCCCCAGTTCCATTTCGCCGACAGTGGCCCTTGGCCCTGTTGCTCGGCCGGGAACCACTCCGGGCAGGAACAGGGCCATGTCTTGAAGAAATGAGGGGACGCGGGGTCCACCTGGTTAGCCATGAGGTGGTGGAGCTTGGCGACTCGCTGCGCTTACTGGACTTGCTTGCCGGGAACAAATATGGGCCCGGGACCCGGGGGCCCAGGCTGTAATACGGTGGATATGCGCCCAGGGCCCGGGGCCCGGGCTGGATATATATATGGAACGAGCCGGGACGACTTCCCCGGACTAGCACTCGCCAAGGCGGTGCTGTCCGGGTAATCGCGCCCCATCTGGTTGTGAAAATGTCGAGGAAGCCGTGGTGGTTCGCGAGGAGGCACGGGAAGCCGTCGCCGAGACCGCTGCAACGGAGGCAGGGTTCCTCGATCGCGGCGAGCACCTTGTGGAGCCGATGTCTGACGAGGCTGAGGGGGACACCAGTCCTCTTGTGACACCGCCCGGGGTCCGGTCCGAAGAAGACCAGTGGCCTCCCCCCGTGCGACAACATCTCCGGGCCTCCGCTTGTGCTTGCGCTCCGATTTTGCCTGTCTTGTGCAAAGAGAGACATTTGTATATGTATATGATCAAGCTTGTATTTTCGTACCTTTGCTTATTGTGCTGTTCAGAGGTTGCTTTGTGTTCGGGGCCCCGTGCCCGAGAACGCCGAGTACCGGGCGCCCTCCGACAGCGAGAGCCAACAGCCGCGAACGGCCGTTGGGCCTGAGACCCCTATCCGGGCCCTGGCGCAGCCGCCTGCCCTGAGAGCTCGGTCCCCAGGGGCAGCGAATGCGATGGTTGCCCGCCCCAGGAACCCGGTCCCCGGGGCCGCGAGCAACCGAACTCGAGCCTGGCGGAGCAATTAAGTCCGTAGGTTCGGCCCCTTCCGTCTTCCGGATCCGGGGGCTCTCCGTGCCCCCGGGCGCCGTTGGCCCAGGGAGCGCAGCGGGGCCGCGAGGACAGACTGCTAGAAAGGAGAAAATACGAAAAGATGCCCCGCGTGGGTTAGGTATGGCCGTCGTGCTACGCTCGTACCTTTTGACTCGCCGGGAGTGGGGAGGTCCCCGGTACCGGGGAGGTCCTCGGGGCGTGGGGCCCGAGGAGATGGCTGCGAGCCGTCGTTGCGACTCGACGGGGAGTGCGCACCTGGGCCGAGGCAGTGCTCGTGCCCAGGTACTTAGCAGGAAAAAGCCTATAGCCGGCCGTCACCGGAGCAGTATGCGGGCCCGGAGGAGCTGACGTGCTCGAAGACCCACGCGTCCCCAGGGTATGTGGGACCCCTAGTTCCATTTCGCCGACAGATGGTGTCACCATCAACTCGCAATGTAGCTTCTACCAAATTAATAATATGTATCAAAAGTAAAGAAAAATTAATTATAAGCAACATAATTTAAATAACCCAACTAATTTTCATGAACTTGTGTATTAATCTAGATGTCTCATAGTTGTGTAACATGATGTTTGAATTTTGATGCACGTCGATATGTACAAGTTCCCTCATCACTAGCATGTGATAATTTTCATTTCAAGACTCTTTTGATCATATATTTATTCTAATTGTCCAATTGGTAAAATTAAATTGCAAAACACTAATGTGGACCACCTACAAAAATAGATGCATTACCATAAGCAGCCCTTTATACTGGCCGCCGGTGGTGGGCATTACCACAGGCGGACGATAACCCTTCCCTGAAGCCACACTTAGCACAGGCGGCGCCAAAGACCAGCCGCCTTTGTAGTAAATAGGGGCCTATCTACGAAAATCGTTTTTCTAGTAGTGACTAAAGTAAAATGACCGGATATATTTGGGCGCAAATAAATATCATCATGGAACGAAGCCCCCCATCTTAAACGGGTGAAGACTGGTGCCCAACCACGTACCGTTCTATGCACCAAAGAAGAAGAAACATGCGAAGCCAAGCCTCAAGGGCTCAAAATCTCTAGATTTCAAAAGCCTTAAACCTAAGGAATCATCAGAGATTAAGGAAATTAATGGATGACTTTCTTGACAGTTAGACAAGAATAAAATTGCTATGGAAATTAGATGTGGGGAAATTGGGAAATTTCCAGGGTTAAGGGAACAAAACTGGCATGGTCGCTCATTGCTGCTCCTCATCGAGATGCCCATCGGCTGTTGCGTGTGGTGCGAGACGGCGTGCACTGCGTGGCATCTACTCTGGGAGGAGGAAGGCAAAGTGGTAGCGTTAGTTTTGTGCTGCAACAGATCTGCTCGCTGCTGTCCACGGGCTGAGCAACAAAGTCGACAAGCTAATTAAGCAACAACAAAGCAAACAACGGCTGATTTTTTGCTGATTGTTGGTGTCAAAATACATGGTAATGATTTTTCTTACCGACAGTTACTGTGGAATAACCGAGCTTACCATCAGATAAGAGCCTGATAACCGTACCAAATTACAAAAATAGACAAAAATTTATAATTTTTGATAAATTTTGTTGGCTATATTTGACCGACATACTCACCCATTTAGCTAGGCAGATGGCCAGTCGTTCGGAGTGCCTTTTTTACCTGTTGTTAACTAAATTTTGTGTACACGGCGATATAGTTTTGGTCTAGCTGACATATTTTCTCTTTTGAACTGTGTGGTAGCTTGCATTGCAACGGCACTTAACATCTCTTCGCCACCTTCCTCCAGCTGCCATGCCATCCTTCTCCACTGTTACTGGTCTAAAGTAAAATTTTGGTACAAATGAGGGTTTCAAACTGCAATCCACTCATTGTTTTATTCCAACAAGGTTGAATATATAACATTATTTTCTATTGTTCTACATGACACATAAGGTCAATATAACTATAATTACACCCACTGAGACGAAAAGAGGAATGCCTTGATACATCCAGGGAGATAACCTCGGTGTTGAGCATGTTACCACATACAATTGCAAATTTAGAGTCTCCATTCTTCCAAGGTTGGTGTTTCCACTCCGATATTCTTCATGTCTCTAATGTTTGCTGGTTAACATAAAGTAGTTTCTTTCAGTCACCAGTAATTGATCCCAGAGCACAGAATAAAGACAGTGAACAAAAAAGAAATCCAATTTCTTTAATTTTTCATCAAGAGTTGCAGCTGATGATGTGTTTACTTGAGGGTATACACAATATACTAATACAACAATTTTAACGGAGAGGTTTACCTCCAATTCAGTATAATTATTCTAGGGAACAGAAAATTCTATCCTACCCATTTGGATCATGAATAACACTAGAAAATGTTTTCACTTTATATATTTGCAATTTCGAAACCATGCATGCTAATTAACCATGAAAAATGAATACTCACACGAATGGATCTCTGGTGTAGCAGCAGCTGTTGCATCAGTAATGACCGTAACTTTCTCATAGTCCAATGCTACAGCATCATACACTGTCTGCCGAACGCAATTTGGAATTTGAACACCTGACATTCAAATTAAAACATATATATCCACATAAGTAACATGAAATGCTGTGTAATGTGATTTTGAACTCTCTCAAAAGCACAAGAGAAACACAAGGTATATATCGATATTAATATGTTTTTCAATGGATATTGCATACAGTGCTTACCAACAATAACCAAGTTCTTGATTCCAGAGGTCTTGAGGACAGAATCAAGGTGTGTGGCAAAGAAAGCACTGAACCTTGTCTTCACCAACTTGTAATCCCCTTCTTCGACAATAAGCCCATCGGCCATATCAGCACCTTCTGAACCTTTCACTGCCGGACCCAGCTTGCCACTAGAATAGAAGTGCCTACGAAAAAGTTCAACGTCTCTTCCATAAGGGTCATGCTCTCTGACCACCTGCATGCAGTTCAGCAATCAGTGAATCAGAACTATATATGGCAGCATCTGAAAATGTGAGCATTGATAGATCCCCTATATATATATGAACTTTATGAAGCATAATGCTTTGATTTGAATGGAGAAATTGTAGGTTACATTAACGTACCGTGATTATTAGCTGCTAGTTTCTTTTAGCAATTTACATCCAATGATCATAATATTAAGTTTAATTGACATAGTTAATCAATACATCCATTGAAAAAAACGAATTCATAAGTTGCACAAGTACCAATCCCAAAAATGATAAATAGATACTCCCTTCATTTGTTAATGTATGACGCTGGTTAGTTTATTTTCAAACTAACCAGCGTCAAATCAAAAAATAGGAGGGAGTATATCTTAAGCGGGAAACAACGGTTTGAGTGGACCACTACTATAGAACAGCACATATGTAGCGTCTTATTAATACCGGTTTAGAAAAACACAACACTAATAGAGAGGGTTCTCGCCTAAAAACACGGCCTGCGCCCTCCGCAATCAGGAACAGGCACTGATGCCCCCTCATCAGTGCCGGTTGGTGGACCAAGCCCGCATTGATGAGGGGACAACCAATCAGTCCTGGTTCAAGAGAAGAACCGATATCGATGTAATTCTCCCCTTTATATTGAGGGTGTTTTGGCTCCTAATTTTTGTAAGTCCCAGCTAAACGCATATATCGATCTCTCTTCCTCCCTCCGCAAACATCTCTCACGTCCTTCGCAGATCCAGCCCTTCCCTCCCTCTGAATATCCTAGGGTGGAAAGCAAGTGCACCCTCACCTGAGGCAGAGGCCAAGAAGCCTGCTGCGGCCAGCCACCAAGTAAGTCATTGTCGCTGTTCAGTTCCCTTTTTTTCTCGCCATGGATACTGCAGGGCGCAGGTGGTGGAGTGGTCGCCGGTGAGGTCATACAGGAAGAGCAGCCTCCAGATGAGTAGAAAGAGCAAGTCGGTGGCGACGACGTAGCAGCAGGAGGATGCCACCGCCGCCGCCACCAGTGGTGGACTGTTCGTGAAGGTTGGCATGCACGGTGCTTCCATCCAGGGAACATATCCTATATACATAAACTTTTCGTGCACACCCCGTGTACACCAACTAACAAATATTATAAAAAATTCTAAAAATTTTGTACATATACTTTCAATAGTATTACACCTATATATAAAGTCTCATCTTCAAATTCATTATATTTTAACCGTAACCAAAAATTTTTTGACAATTTTAAGGGTATAAATCTATCAGAATTTTATATTTTTTGTTGTTCTCTATGTATAATGAATTTGAAGATGTAACTTTATAGATAAGGGCACTACTATTGAAAGTACATGTATAATTTTTTCTAGAATTTTTAATAATATTTATTAGCTGGTGTACACGGTGTGTGCATAAAAAAGCTTGTGTGTATAGGATACGTTCTCTCCATCTAGATTCATTGGATTATTTGCCTCTTTTTCTTTGTATCCCTGTCTGTCTCTTTCTTGTTTTGATTTGAGAATAAAAATCAAAATTAGATCCACCCTCAGGTCACTGATGAATATGCTAGGTTGTATTTTTGTTGGATTGCTAGGTGAAAATTTGTTTTGTGATGAAGATATATGCTGTGTGATGAAGAACAATTTGTCAAAAAAAATTTCCTAAGCATCGGCTCAAATCGAGCTGAGCTGGTTCTATTTTTTAAAAAATCATGCAAACTCATAGGATCGGTTCAGCAATTGGTACATATGAGTCTCTTTATCAGTTCTAAAAATTTAGTGTCGGTTAGAAAACCGACACACCGACACTGAACATATTTTCTATAATAGTGGATGAAAAAACAAACAAATGATTCGAGAGATGGCAACCTTGAGATCCCCGTGTGGCCACAGTGACAGCAACAACCAGTGGTCACAGCGAGCAACCTATTTTCTGTTCCTTTTTCTTTTTTTTCTTTTTAACTTCAATCTGTAACAGCTCAGAATGAATAATTCGAGACAAGTGAATGTCATCTGATTCAGATATATGTAACGGTTGGAAAGGTTAAAGTTTTCCAACCACTAGAAAAACTGATTGCTGATCGGAAAAGATTGCAGCAGTTGCGAATAACACAAATTGTGCATCTTCGTAACCAAACAAGTACAATTAGCATTATATGGGCCAAAACCAAAACAATGGGCGATCACCATCACGGATAGTATTACGCATAATTCGTCGCCATCATTAACAGCTAAGAGAGTTACAACCCTCATCACTATTACTCCTTCCGCTTTAAAATATTTTAAAATATAGTAACTTATTACTAGATTTGATAGTGCGATTACTATCACATACAGTATTATGCATAATTCATCACCACCATTAATACCTCAGAGAATTAGAGCCCTTATTTACTGGTACTCTATTCGTCTTAAAATATAGCAACCTAAATTTAACACAACCTAATATTAGGTTGTGTCAAATCTAGTACTAAGTTGCTATATTATATTTTAGGACATAGCAGCTTGGAATGACCTTTTTAACCTTTTCATTTTTGCAGAAAAATCCCTGCCTTTCACAAATATTATTTTATCTTTTTACCCAGACGGTAAATCTATGAAGTAACCTCCGCTTTGCAGAGAAGCCCTCTTACCATACGTAGACAAGACAGAATCACGTTCCTTTCATATTTTTCACACTTGCGAAAGAGGTCCCTGCCTTTGGCAGGTATCCTATATGGACTCTCCGACAGGTCTAACAATTGTTGAAACTTTTCCGTAAACCACTTACTTTTTTAATACCAAGGGAACAAGATTATGTTTTACCACCATATAAAATCTGAAAACAAACCACCACAATGCGTAGAGTTATATTATAGTTATATATAAATTATAATATAATTACATTATAATTATGCTATAGTTAAATTTAAAAGTTTTTATATGAATTTTTTTTAAAAGTTGTATAACTAGTCCGATATGAAAAATCTTATTTGGCACTTCCACCTATTGTTACCATCTATCTCATTTACTTGAGATCATGCATCAATTTCTTAACATTGAAAATACTCTAATTGATCTTGTAGTACAAATTGGTCTGGTAGTACAGTTCCAAGAATATTTACAAGTAAGCCTAGTTGCTCTTTACTTGGCTGTTGGAAATTATGCGATTTGTGATATAGAAGGGCTAGGCTACCTAGCGCGCGCAGCAGCCGTATGCCCATACTCCCATTAAGCACTAACCATTATCATTGGTGCTTAATGATTCTTAATTATAAAAATATACATAAATAAGCAGAGTTAAAAGTTTTAGATTTTAGTTTAAAGTTTTAAATTTTGGGTTGAAAATTTCAAAATTTGAGTAGATTTTTAAAATTCTCAGTTGATAGTTTTTAAATTTGAGTTGAAGGTTTCGAAAATTGAATTAAGAATTTTAAGATTAGAGATGAAAGTTTCAAATTATTAGTATAAAATTTACTCGATTTGTTTAATATTTTATTTTTTTTAATATTATTAGTTTTAATTATTTTTTTAATTGTACACTGTATGACCGGACAGTTGGGCCGCCGCTGCGCACGTGTAGCAGCTTTTTCGGGTATAGAAACGGTTTGTGGAGGTGCATGCATAGTACATCGGCTTTTATTAGTTTATAGTATCGTGGGCAGCCGTTGCCTTCATTGTTTTTTTTCTGTCGGTTGCATTATAACTTAAGTACACCCTTGGCTATCTATATTTTGGGTCGGAGGTAGTAGTTAAATTTGGTGCTCCCTCTATCTTAAAATATAAAGTTTTTTACTTTTTTTTAGAGATTAAGTATAAAGGAAAAAGACTATGATGTCTTTTATTTAATGCGAGGTGGATGACGAGTGAGAGAATGGTTAAGGTTAAAATTGAATAAAAATTAAATTAGGGATGGTCGGTGAGAGCAGTAGTACTAGGTGGTTCGCCTTAGCTAGTTTAGAGGGTTCTCCTCGTAAAGCAACTATTTGTTTATAGATTTTATGTACATGTACAAAATCAAAATTTTGTCGACGGCGGGTGTTAGCAAAACACTAAAGAGTCGTATGGAGAACTTCCCGTGTCTATTAGACCAGAGTAAGGGTCTATTTGAGATTTTTCATATGATAAGGGTCCTTTTGTTAAAATGAAAAAGTTGAAAGCGACGAGCGGAGCGGCGCAAGGGCTGCAAATCCTTGACCGTTGATAGTAGTGACTAGAAGTGCGAGCACGTACAGAGTACATGTGAGATCAACCAACAAGAACCGAAACATGAGTGATACGGATACCCAAGTTGAACATGAACCTACTGACCCAGATGATGAAGATACCCCGCTGCCTCGCGACGGCAACGGCCTCGGCGACGGCGGGTACAATGGCCTCGCCGGGGGCCAACAGCCCCGAGCTGCCCATCGCCGGATCCACGAAATCCTTCTGCAGCAGACAAGCCGCCGACGCCAACAATTAAACCATCAGAAATTCAGCCCAAAAACAAAATCACCTGTACAGTAATAACCCAACACCACCCGTACTACGTACCTGCATGTCCATGACGAGCATGGCCGTCTCGCTCCAGTACTGGCCGCCGGAGACGGCCAACACCGGCGCCATGGATGGATTTGGACGAACAACTCTGAGCTCGAGGTTCTTGTTGGGATTGTACCAATGCCGCTGGATGGAGGAGAAGCTAGCCAGCTTGCGCGCGCGCTTCTTATCGAGCGCGAGAGAGGAGCATGAGCACGCAGCACCAGCAGCGATGACAGCGGCGACGCCTGTACGTCAAATCCTCGTACTGTCCTGGAAGAGCGACAAGGCTCATGGAGAGAACAGTTCCATGTTGAGAAAGGCTGACGACGTCCCAACGGCTGGTCCGACAGAAGCACTCCAGCTACCCTTCTTTAACTTATAGCACTCCAGCTCGGTGTTGAACTTACCGTATGGGCGGCAGATACCACTGGGTGGCGAATTACCGTGCTAATCGTCTAAAATCATATAAAATTCATCCTTAAAAATTTGAATATAAATCGGCGGTTTTGCACCGGAAGGGCTACGGTAACCGCATAGTTTTGGACGGTTACTGTGTGGTTTGACTCGGTAACTGCTAAGTTTTTGGTAAAAAGAAAACCATGGTAGTGAGAAGGTAACCGCGCGGTTTAGGACGATTACCACACGGTTTGGATAGTAACCGCCGACTGTTGGGCAGAGAAAAAAGTGAGAAAAATTCATCGAAAAATCAAGGAAAAAATTTGTTTAGTTGCAATAAAATGTTGTAGACATTTGTAGCTTCATTAAGTGATATATTGAGGAAATATAGGAAATTTTGACATGACTTTGCTCTATATGTGATAGTTAACAATTAGCACAAAACATATCGAAAATTTGATATTTCACAATAATTAATAATGCAATGTCCACAACTACAAGGATTGAAGCATCAACAATATAATGTCCAAAGTTCGACATCAATAATAGGTCCATTACACAAGCAACACAAATATAGAAGTTCTTTGAGTTTGACAGAAAATAAACAAACTAGTAGTTCCATTGCTGGTATGCTATGTTGTTGTTCGCACCAAAAATCACCGGGTGTGCCAAGAAGCTCGCTGATGATCTGGTTTGATGCGATTGAACATACGAAGGCCTGGGAGATCTGCTTAGCTCCAGTGCAGGTCCTAAAATATTTGTGGTTCGTAGGCGTGCCAGTCAATTTGACCCCGCAATTGACAAGGAGATGAAGAAATCTGATTACTGATCCAATCGGCCAGTAAGCCGATACGGATTCCTTCCAGCCGATCGCCGCTATGCTCGTGCCCAAGCCCTCGCCTGTACTCAAGCCCGGGTCTTGTGCTCGCGTTCTCGCTCCCGGGTCCTCGCTTGTGCTCGTGCCCGGGTCAGCAGTAACTGCACATCGGCTATCGGCCGATACGGACTGATGTAGGCTCCTCGTAACCGATGGCCGATGGCACCTGTGTATCGGCTAGGAAACCGATAGCGCTATAGATAAATGGATCAGCTGTCAGTACAACATGTGCATCGGCTAGAAGCCGATGATAAAATAGATAAGCAAAACAGTAAGCCAGCCGACTGCCGAGGAAACACATGTGCATCGGCTAGGAAACCGATGATAATATAGATGACAAACAGTAAAGATAATACAGTCGGCTTTATAAAAAGATAACCTATCGGCTAAGCACTCCGATAGAACGTCGCATATACACCGATCGGCTCGGCAAGGATAAATCTATTATTATCGATCTAGTAGTTCAAACCTAACTGATGCAGCACAGATCGATAATAGTAAAGGAACCTCAACGAACCGATAGACCTAATGCAACTGTGATGAAAATAACTTACCGGCTATACATTCCGATAAGACGCTTGCACAAAGGCTATCAGCCTAACAGGAATAATTTATCGCTAGCAGTTTAGTAGGTCGGACCCAACCGATGCAGCACAAACTGATGATAAACTACCCCCGATAAACTGATAAAACTATGCACGCGTGATGTGATATACCTGACCAGCCTATGAGGTCGGACCGAACCGATGCAGCCGTAGACAGATCCGATACACCGTGGTAAGCCGACTACCATAGACCGACTAGAATATCGGACCTAACCGAGAAAGTCCTAGCCGATTGGTAGTCGGGGTAACGAGACTTACCCTCTCGCAGGAGTTCGGACCTAACCGATGCAGCCCCGCTCGAGAAGCAAGAACCCGTTGGTAAAGGGTGGCGATGCGCCGAAGTTGTATTGATCGATTGGATAGATTACAAGGTCCCCGGGCATACGTATATATACCCCGAGTTACAAGAGTCCTTATAGGACACGGAACAGGACTTTCCTAACTAGAAAAGGAAAACTAACAGACCTGATCGGACAAGAGATCAGGTTTCCTAAAAGATAAAACTATCTAATAGATAAGATAAATAACTGCCATAACGTGGTCTTCACGATTCCTTCCCAAGCTCGGACTCTTCTGGATTAGTTTCCAATTGCTGATATCGCTTCTTTCCTTAACCGAACATGGTAACGACCCGTACCAAATTTTGGCGTTAACAGTTGTACTCCTCGGTCGACATAAACATCAAACCATGTTGCTGAAGCAACCCGCCTTGTAATCCTGCCAACTTTGGCCTGTCCATACAGCTGTTGATTGCCATTGACCATATAACTGAGCATACCAATCAGGCTCTTGCCACTCATACACCCACGTAACAGGAGGACAATCTGAAACCTCTGGACGGTTGTAGGTGTAAGTTGGATAAGTACCTTCAACACTAGAGGAACTAGATGAGCTATAGCTGTCCTATGGTGCATCAGGCTGCCGTCGGTGTTGGCGGCCTTGTGTAGGCATAGTAGTTCGCTGAGAGCTTGGCGCACCATGATCTTGGTCCTGAGTGGCGTATGTGAAGTCAGCCTCACCTGTATTTTCAATAAGGAAAGAAATGAAACATCATGCATTGTAGGGAAAATGTGGAAGTAATATGTAAGTGCCTGTACCGGTGAATTGAATTAGACTGCGATGTTGCGATTGGCTAGTTTGACCTCCTGAAGGCCTTGAAATCCCGCCTTGTCCACCTGCGCCACCATCACCGTCATCCCCATCATCTGTGTTTGTTCTTGAGCCGCTATCGTTGGACTCTTGGTAGGTTGGACTTCTCTGAGTCTCGTCATTGCTGCCAACACTCGTCAATCGTGTTGTGCAGCTTTTTTCCTTCCTTTTTTTTGCCGGAGGCGGCTATGGCCCCTTGCGAGTCTTTCTTTTTCCAATGTGAGTGTCACTCACATTCTGTTCAGCCCATTCTACAACACTAGCAGCTTCTGTAGCCCTGCGCAAGTCAGTAGGACCCACCTGGTCAACCACAAGTGGGGATGGCAAGGGGGTGTTAGTGTCGAAAGAGTCTTCATTTAACTCAGGGTGTGCATTCGACCTAGCATTGTCTATCCAAGTTCTAATCTAATTGTTGCTACCATAAAATGCAAGGTCCGCTAGCCTTTGAAGAGGATCGTCCTCTTCCCTCATAAAGTCTTCTCCTGCTTGTTGAATTTTAAGCCTGAGGTTGTAGTTGACATAAACAAGCTTGTTCAGTTACTTATATGTTAGCTTGTTGCGGACCTTGGTATGAATCAATACAAATGTGCTCCAATTCCGTTCACACCCACTGGATGAGCAACACTGTGCAACAATGCGTAAAGCAAGCTTCTCTAACATCGGCGTGTCCAACGCAAATATGGACCACCATTGCGCTGTAATTTACAAGCAACATGTTATTTATATGTGGAATCCAATGGTACATATGATAGTTGGGTTATATGTGTCATACCAGGGGAAGTTTTCCCATCCATCGCCATCTTTCTTGCAAGCGGCCTTCCAAAGTCCCCATCTTTCCGTCTTTATAGGTTGACCTCAACCAAAGCATCAGCGGCAGTGTCAAGGTCGGCCATCTACTTGAACGCACGACGAAGATCTTCGAAGAGTGTGTCGTCCGTATTGTATGCATAGGGTGTCCGAGGGTTTAACGCCACACCTACAAAATGTTCCAGGGATACATAAGACAAGTAATTAAACACAATGGTAACATATAACAATACAAGACTGCATAGTACCTGCATTGATGAGGGTCTGATTTATAAGATCGTGCATCCTTCTATTAACAATCTCCAAGTAAGCATCATATTTGTCTCTTTCATTTGCAAATAAACTATCGTACTCTATTTTCAATAGCTGGTATTGTAGTAGAACCTCACTCAAATTAGGTTTCTTGTCTTCATCGGCGAACCGAAGAAAGGAGTACATGGGTTGCACTGACTTGACCACTGTATCAATATTTTCCCACCACTAGATGCTAGAAAGGCATGAGTGAGCATATCTACCTTTAGAGGTCGAGCTAAATTTACTCTGCATGAATCCAGAAGTAGCCATCCACATCATGAATTGTTGTCGCCTCTTAAGAAAACTTTCAAGGAACATGTAGTTCGTGCCAAATCGTGTGGCATTCCACTTAACCAATTCCCCCCTGTAGCTTCCTTCATCATGGCATGCAGCTTCGAATGATTGTACAACCATCGAGAGATCAACCTTGCACTCTTAATCATGGTATCATGGTCCGGAAACTTTCCAATCTCCTTCAACATTAGGTTAATAGTGTGAGCCACACAGGGTTGCCAAACAATAGTTGGGTACTCTTGCCTTGGCAATCTGCAAGCCTTCTTGTAGTTCGACCCATTGTCGGTGATTATCTGCACGACACTCCCGAACCCAATCTCCTGCACCACCTTCCTTAGCTCCTACACGAAGCCATGAGAAAATATAAGTAAGGCCAAGAAATATGTTCATTCACACTAAATATCGAAGTACATTTTGTTACCTTTAATATGAAGGTAGAATTTTGGCTTTGCCCTGTGGCATTAATAGACTTGTGAAAAAACATAACCCCGTTGCAGTAGATCAAGAAGTTTATTACCGACATGCCTATGGGGCCAGTCCAGGAATCACACATAAGAGTAACATCATAAGATGGCCAATCTTTCTTGAATCTATCAAATTGCTTGGCCACGCTCTTTGTTATGGAATCTAGGTACTTGCTATCTATCTCTTTACCAGTTGGGGAGGGAACTTCTTCACCTGCAATGGTTACATTACCACATATAACGTAAAATATTACCACTAATATATACACATATACAAAGTGCATTAACTATGACTTACCCCACTTCTGGGTCTCACGAACGGCACTCATGAAGTAAGGATTGTTGGCATTTCTCCAAGGGATGCTAGAGGTAAAGAAGAACCTTGCCCAGGACTCACCAACAACCTCCTCCGCTTGCTTTCCCTTCTTTGTCCACCACCCAGTGTCGATCCTTGGCTATATAGGGGTCTTGGCACCGGCTAGATTGTAATCTCTCACCGCAGGTCACTCCCTTTACGATGAAGACCTCCTTAACATTCTTGAAAGAGGGTTACTTTTGCTCTTCTATCCTCAGGGTTGTGAGGACCCACCACCATGCTCATATATGCCACCCCATTCCTCCACACCCCTTATGAATTCAGCCTCTGCCTGTGAGGCAGCCACCGCCACCTGCATCTGCTCTTCCTCATCTGCATCACCTGTTAGGTCATAATAATTTAGCCCTGTTGCGTCCTCCCTTCTCAACCTCTCAGTGATACGCCTATCACCATCATCCTTTATTTGGTCCAGGTCGCGACGAAAGAAATCACGGACATCTGGTGGCATAGAGAGACAATATGTTATCCCCTTCCCTTTTCTGGCCAAATGGACTTTCAGTCGAGTTGCCCCACCACCAGCCCGGCACATATGATAGTACTTGCAATGCCATCCTGATGGTATGTTCCCCCCATGCTCCCATACAAGTCTCTGTCTCCCATCTCCCTCCTGAAACAAATGCAATAAACACTCAGTTAACCACTTCATACTCGTACTAATATAGATCATACAACAATGTAATCACTTATGGAAAGGAACACAAATATCGTCCCACAAATTCATACTCATACAAATGTACTCTAAATTGATATTCAAACCATTAATGTTCGGTTACCGTGACTATAACGGCAGTAACCGCACGGTTTGCAACTAAAACCACGCGTTAAATCAAAAACCGTGGTTACCGCGGTTCCCCTCGCCATACCCTGGAGAAAGAAGAAGCGCGTGGTAACCACGCCTTACCGCGCGATAAAGAGAGAAGGATAGAGGGTTACCATGCATCACTAAAGCTCGGTGGATATCGCCTCCTTCCGCATGGTAACTGTGGCTTCTGGCACGGTTTGCGGCGTCGTCGGTGCGTCGCAGCGGATCTGCGGCAGCAGCGACGGGGAGGGGACGGAGGCTTCAGAGGAATGGATAGGATTGGGATGGGGGCATTATTTAGGTCACATGGGACAAGTTAGTGTCGGTTGGGCCTCCAACAGTGTCATGAACAGTATTGGACCGGCCCATTTAGTTAATTCTTTTCTGATTTTCATATTACCTTCTCGGTTTTAATACAAAAAACAATCTTAACATCAATATTTTTATAGGATTTCTTCACCATTGGGATGCACAATTCGAGTAGTACAACATATATTTTTTTCACATTTTTTGAATTTGGATGAAATTCATCCAAACCAAACCGTCAGTAACCCTTATCGAACCCCGACGGTTTCGGCGGTTACCTCGGTAACCGTGCGGTTACCGGTGGTATGGTGGACACTGCTCCAGCTACCCTTCTTTGATATATTGGCTGTTGTAACGAGCAAACACCACCACAGAATAGTGCATTTTGGCCGGCACATCAGTGCCGGGTACCCAATACTCGGCACTGATGAGGCCTTCTGGACCCCCGCCTCATCCTGCGCTAGCGCAAAAAAAAGACCGACACTGATAGTCACCTATCAGTACCGGTTTATAACTCCAACCGGCACTGATGATGGCCTCCTCGTCAGTGCCAGGTGGAGCCTCAGACCGGCACTGATGGCAGGGGTAATACCGTAACTTCACGTGCACACGACGCAACCACTCTCCTTCTCCTCCTCCACCTCATCTTTACTCTTTAGATTCCTTTCCCTGTCTGACCCAATCAATCAAAGGAAGGAGTATACTGCTACATCTTCCTCCCTTCCGACCTCCACCCTCTGTATCTACCACAACCGACCACCGCAATCCAGTCCAATCCAATCCAAACTCTAGCCGTGCGCCTCCGCTCCCCATCCCATCTCCCAGATCTCTCCCGCATGCATCTCATGGCCGTGAGAGCTCCCGTCTCAAACGCCATCTAGCCCCATGCCCAGATCGCCAGCCTGCCCCCGCCCATGGAGGCCCCGCCACCACCACCAGACTCATGGGAGACCACCGACCTCGACGAGCCCATGAGCCGCCTCCTCCTCTCCTCTAAGCGCCATGTCTCCTCCTCGCCCGACCTCGCCGATGGCGACGATGACCCCACGCAGCAGCCGCCGTCTTCCGCGCGCCATGATTCGGTTAACCAGCTCAATCAATTCCTCCGGGAGGCGCTCAAGAAGTCGCGAGAGCGGCTCTTTGGTATAAATTAGAAGCCCCGTCCCTCTTTCTCTGCAGCTCCTTTGCTTCGTATCATGTCCAGCTGCTAGCTAACCCTGTTTCTACAAGCACAAGTCTCACTTTTTTGTTTAGAGCATTACTTCTTATGTGCCTACCTGTTTCGACCTGTATTGTATTCCTGACCGCATGTGCAGTCGTGCCGACTTGTAATTTCTAAATGCAAACACTTGTGTGTCATTATTCTTTCATTCTGGCAAAAAAATTAAAAATTATTTATATTTTTTTTATTTGAACAATGTCATCAGTGCCGAGTATTGGTACTACCCAGCACTGATGTCATTAGGTAATACCCGGCACTGATGTGGTCCCAGGGCCCCTCGGCTGGAGGTTTTCAGTGATGGGCCTGTACCCGGCATTGATGAGGCCCCCTCATCACTGTCGGGATTCCAATGTCGGGCCTATACCCAACATTGATGAGCTTTAAGGCCTGGCACTGATGAGGACGCCTGTGGTAGTGAAAATATTTGTTTTTGGATGAATTACAGCTTGGAATCTCTTTTCATAAACCAAAAAGTTAAAAAATGCTTGGTGTCGGGAAAAGAAATAATCCGACGCTCTTCTAGCCACTCATTCACCAACTCCCTGTTAGGTTACGGGTAAACTATGATAGCGTAAAAACAAAAATTTTTACCGTGTAAACCAGAAAACCATGCGAGTAAAAGATCATGGATCGTTACCACTCGACGCGCAGAGCAGCGGAAGCAGAGTCGGAGTAGCCCGATTCGACGAAGCGTACGCTGACGTAGAAGAAGTAGCCGATATAAGCAACCCGATCGTCACCTCCTTGCGCGAGCGTCTCCTCCTCGCGATATCGCCTTATCATATTCCCCACAGAGCAACGCTGTAACGGAACAGCATTTCTACCAGTATCCACACATCCGGGATTGGAACACCGTACACGGAAGTGCTAGAGCCTGTGCGCGGCTAGGGTTTTGCTTGTGGTGAGAGGTGCGGCTAGGGTTCTGTCACGGGAGAGTCACTTTCCACCGTGCCTCGCCCCTGAATATATAGAGCATCTAACTGGGCCTCGCAGGCCCATTAGGAACTCTATTTGGATCCCTTTCCGAACTGAGCCATGTACGGATCTCTATCCAAACATTTTGTTTCAGCCCGTTAAGTGTGCGACCCCATAGGTTCATGTGCACTTGGTTGCAACCCGAAAATAACTTTTCGGTCTATGTGTCAATAGCGGTCTCTAACAATGCATATTGACCCGCTGGGTGCACATAAAAATCATATCAACTGAACCTGTAGTGGATACATATACTAACCCCTTTGCCATATGATATCGATTAAGCTCAAGGCGAGATGTGTACCATCCTTTCAATAACTCAATCATTCACTTGACCATGTGATGAATTAATCAACTCATGATTGAATCCTCAATCACTCGGTATGGCCATACACTTCAGTAGTCCATTACATCGAGGGGCCTGGAGATATCTTTCCTATTAACTAGGAGGGGCAAATCCTATCTTAATTATTCACATCCCTCTACATGTTTTACAGCAAACCCGTAGACTACTTTTATAACTACTAGTTACGGAGTAGCATTTAACAGCCCCAAAGTAAGTCACTACACATGTTGGGAACCATG
Source organism: Oryza meyeriana var. granulata (assembly GCA_003991445.1). NCBI lineage: Eukaryota > Viridiplantae > Streptophyta > Magnoliopsida > Poales > Poaceae > Oryza > Oryza meyeriana. Next base: position 167,176 of record RYFJ01002041.1, on the reverse strand, counting down.
AAAGTCTCAGGTATAAGAGTTCTACACCAACACTACTTTAGACCAACCGATGGTACATCATATATAGCTCTTTCACTGTCTCAAGTTGGGTCTATCCAATAACATGTTATCTAACATGTGTCCACATTATTGATTTGGTATCTTCATGCCATGATCCACGAGACATAATCATCAATCAATATATGTGCTGATCTTAAAATCATATCCGTTCCATATATAATATATAATCAGAGATCATTTAGAAATAGTAACATATCACATTAAGAGTCTCATGAATAAGTCATATACTCATTGATCAATAATAAGTTATCTCTCTCAAGGAACACTTTATTTATAAATTCATAACCATAGTATATGATACAATCATCTCTATGATTGCCTCTAGGGCATATCACTAAATAGTAGCATCCTCCCTCTCCCCCATTCCATCTCTCTCTACTACTCTCTCTCTCTCCACCGATATGCTCTCCCATCTACTTCTGCACCGCCTCTCCCCAGCCCACTCCTTCGCCACAGCGCTGCACTACCGCATCCTCCCTTCATTGTCCCCGTCGTAGCATCAATTTCAGGCAGCGTTGCACGCGGTTGCCACGCAGGAGGCTTGCTGGGGTTGAGGTTGTCGTGGCCTCCACAACAACCATTGTGGGGTCACGCAAAATGGGCGACGTGTCCCACGTATACGTAACTGCCCAGAAAGTTCAGTTTCGCACGAGATGATAAAAAGACAAACTTTGTGTCGATGTTTTATATCGGCAATAATTATATGGGGCTATTTGTCGGACCAAAACTCGATGGACTTCGAAAAACAAGACGATTTATACTGGTTCAGGCCCTCGGGGTGAGGTAAACCCTACTTCCAGTTGTGGTGTATTGCTTTCGTGGTATGTGGAATCATCTACCCCAAGGGGCTCCCTACCTCTCTTTATATACTGGAGGGATGAGGGTTACATGGTAGGAAACCCAGTCGGATGCAACCAAGGACTTTCCTTATCAGTACATAAAGTATCCGGCTAGGACTATATCTATTTCCTTGTCATACAAGGTAATATGAAGCCGAGTCCTACTTTATCTCCAATTGTAGGAACCACCCTCTGCCCGAGTGGCCGTAATTGCCCTCCTTGAGGTACCCGGGGGCCATGGGCTCCACAGTAGCTTCTGAGACCTTCATAGTTGAGTCACAGCTGATGCCGAGTCTCATTCTCTACGGTGAAAAGATTCCCAAGTGCTTTGCTCCTAAGTTCTCATTGTCGGAGTGCTTCTTCTCCCGAGTCCTACTTTATGTCAGCTGGCAATGAGGCTATGAAAGGCATCATGGAAATAGATGAATAGTGTGCACCGAATAAGCGCACCTATTAGGTGTAGCCCTGACTTTGTGTTTAATTGAGAAACAATTAAACAAAAAGTCAAAGATCTTTAACCTTTAAGTCTTTTCTAAGTGATATGTTTCTCAGAAATTAGACTCTTCAGCCATACATTAGCTGAAAATTTTGCTCAAGGCAATTTGGTTAAGCATGTAAGCCAAGTATCACTATGGAGTAAATCCAATGTGTGATGAGGTGTACTTGAGAGATACCTGCATCTCCAATTTTAATGGAGACCAGCTATTGATCCTTATAAGGATATATCCTCAATACCTTAAAATAATCAAGATACCCGAATATATACACCTGACTGTAGGCTTAGCATGAAGCTTATCTGATTATTTAATCGGTTCTTGTAAAATAGCACCTGCATTGTGATTTTAACGCGACAAACGAGCGACCCAATAGGGCATGTGATTTAAGAACGCACATCTTTAGCCTACTACCGAATAAGCCGGCTCAAACCGACATACCCAGTGTAGCCCACAAAATTGGCATCTCTCACATATCTGAACAATGTCATTGGTGTCGATAACCGCAGTCGGCCAAAAGAATCATTGTCTACAAGCCTTTCCAACTTATGTCCTGGATGCAGCATGGTTACCACAGATGCCCAAGTGGATAGATTGCAGGATCTGTTTTGCCCTCCTCAGGTGTGACGCAGTGCATGAGAACTCCGGATGCGCGTTGACAATATAGGTCTTCTCCGACTATGAGAAAGTTTTTGCTTCGTCGCTTAACTTACTCAGCTTCGTTACGATCTTTAGGAAGTTCATCTTCTAGTAGGAATCAAATGATTGGGGTCTTCCAGTATTGAAAAATAATGAGCACCTCCGTAGGTTCCGGGTTTGGTGCTACCTCTGACTGAAAGCTCCAGTAGTGGCTTCTTTCCTTGTTTTGGCCAAATAGGTACCCGAACACTGCGCTAGCACAGGATTCGGCTGGCGATCCTCTTGGGGCATACCCAACCTGGCAAAATTATAGCCGAATAAGATACCCAAACCTCGCATTAGTATAGGATTTGGCTGGCGACTCTCATGGGGCGTACCATACCCAACAGAGTCATGGCCAAATAAGATACCCGAACCTTGCATTAGCATAGGATTCGGCTGGCAACTCTCATGGGGCGTACCCTACCTAGCAGTATGGTACCGGAGCCCCGACTGGTGCCAGAGGTCGGTTATTAGCCCCCATGGGGCATACCAAGGTAAAGATGACATCCATATCCCGACTGGCGCAAGTACTCGGTCAGTAGCCCTCATGGAACATTCCGAGTGATTCTTGAAGCGTCGTACTCCAAGTGTATCATGGCAGACTAGTCCAGCCCCCGAGCGTAGGAGATAGGCTCGTAGCCATGAGTTCCTGTTACGCGTATCCGGAATTGGCCCTGTATTATAAACATACCTGATGAGTAGCATCTGATGAAGAAAACATTCACCCAAATAAAATTTATCTATTTTACAATAGATGTAAATATGTATTACTCCTCTTATTGATATTAATTTCTCTGAGTAGTTGACCCCTTACGTTTAGACATTCTGCCCGACTAGTCATAGCCCCCGAGCGTCAGGAGTCGGCTCATGGCTCTTTCCCAGATACGCGTTTTGGGTGACTTGAGTTCGTCTTTCATGGAGCAAAGCTTCATGGATTGGAATTTATGCTACTCACGTACTTTTGAAATCATTAAGAGCAAAAATAGAAAATACGCAGTATGTACACCTATTAGGTGTAAGTGGCTGCGGTATAGGCAAGGCCGAGTGAGGAATTGACGATCTCATCCCTCTAGATCCGATCTCGATTGGCACTAAGCCATATCCGAGTCAAACCCTAAGGAAGTGAGTTGCTTTCTGGCCTATTTAGATGAGAATATCATATAAAGGAAGAAATATGTATCAGAAAACGACTTAGTTGTTCGGTATTGCACAAGTTGGGAGTGGGGATGCCATCCTTGCATTCAAGCTTTTGAGCCCCCGAGCATGCCACTTGTCATTCTGATAATCTTCGGTTCTAGTAGGTCGAGGACGATTGTGATCGACTGCCGCAATGAAGTCCCCAGATTTCTGCTTGCGGTTCCAGGCTTGGATAGGGCCGCGTCGTCCATATCCCGTCGCTCCTTCTATCAGGGCTTGTCGTCAAGTGCCTCTACCACTGCATCGGCTGAATCAGCATATTTATTGGCCATCTCGAAGAGAGCTTTGATGGAGTTGGGTGTCTTCCAAGTGAACTTGACGATGAACGGCGCGTCTCTAACTCCCTTGCGGAAAGCGGCGATGATGACCTCGTCCTTGATTTTAGGTATTGAGTTTCTTTTCTTGGAAAAATCCTTGATGAAATCACGGAGGCACTCCTTCTTCCTCTGGTGGTACTGATATAGATCGTACTCAGAAGATGGCCTCTTATACGTTCGCTAGAAGTTCGCGATGAAACCTTCACGGAATTTCCCCCAGGAGCCAATTGACCGCCTGGGAAGCCCTGTCAACCATGTCCTTGCCGAGTCAGCCAAGGCAACTGGCAGGTAGTTAGCCATTGCCATGTGATCACCTCCAGCCGCTCATATCGCCAAAGTATACACAATAAGCCAGGACTCTGGGTGGGTCTTCCCATCGTACTTCTCTATTCCAATTGGTTTAAAGCCAGATGGCCAATCGACTTATTGTAGCTCGTGAGTGAACGCCGGTACTCCTTCATCTGGGTGAGGGCTCCGACTCCGACTACGGCGATGAAATCACTCATGGTGGAGGCTGAAGTGCTCATGCTCATCTTCTAGTCAGCGGTGCTCATCCTCCTCGCATTCTCAGCATCAAACATTAATATCGTGGCGAAGATCCCGCCATAGTCGTCCTCAGACGTCCTGGTTATCGCGGCGGTCGTCATGATGATGCCGCCGTCGATCATTACTCGGATTGCCAAGTGACATATGTCATGACTCTGAGTGATGCTGACAAGGGCCAGCTGCTCGGCGCCGTGCTGAGGCAGATGACATCTCCGCGGTTGAAGCCGTCTTGTTCTATGGTATTAGGGTGTCTCCAGCGACTGATTGTTGTCGCTACTGATAGGCCACAGCGGTGATCATTGCTTTGATCCTTGCGATGGTCAGGGTGGCCTGATGATCGGGCCCGAACTACAAGGTATCGAGTAATGTGGCAGTGGCCACGACGTTCTATTGTGGGGTCACAAAGACGTCATGGTTGCCTACTCGGGTTTGGAGGATTTTTTATTGAGCTGTCCACCCAGACTTGTGCAAGTTGTCATTGTGAGCGTCACGCTCGGCTTGTAAGCGTCGTGCGTCTTCCTCCTTTTGCTCGCGTAGTCGGCGAGCCTCCTTCTCTTGATGATCGCATAGTCGGCGTGTATCTTGAGTGGGAGTTAAGCCCTTTGACGCCATGAAGACTTCGCGTGGTGGAGAAAGGCTTGCCAAGCTACTGTCTGACTGTGAATCGGAGTTGGAGTAGTTTAGGGGGGTAATTACAACTCCAACCTCCCTAGATCCGATCTTGAGTAGCTCTAGGCCGTATCTAAGTCAAACCTTGGGGGGTTGGATCTGCCGGGTCGGAGTGAGATTGAAATTGTCCGCGGCGTTGCTGAGTCCGAACGGGAGATTGATGATCTCCTCCTCTCTTAGCCCGATCTTGGCTGGCTCAAGACCGAGTCCGAGTCGAACACCAAAAAAAAGAGTTGTCCCGAGACTCACACATCTTGGGGATTGCCGTAGCATGTCGTTGAAGATTGATGCAGCATTGAGCAGGCCGACTGGTGCGAAGCTGGCTTGGTTCCCGGTCGATTGGATCGAGTCCGAATTGGACAGGGTGAGGTTGCCGAATTTGTCGGCAATGAAGTCGAGGCTCACGAAGCTGATTATCTGCCCTAGGGAGAACTTGACGCCGTTGACTCTAGTGGTTGGATCCATCAGGCTTGTTGAAGATGATCTTGCTGAAGCCCCTACCTGGCGCGCCAACTATCAATGTTTTATATTGGCAATAATAATACAGGGCTACTCGTGAAACCTAAACTTGATGGACTACAAAGGAACATGAAACAATTTATTCTGGTTCAGGCCCTCGAGATGAGGTAATACCCTACTTCCAACTGTTGTGTATTACTTTAAGGTTTCTCTGGTGAGATTTTGTTCTGCTCTCAGGGGGCTCCCCGCCTCCCCTTATATACCGAGGAGGTAAGGCTATAGGGTAGGAATACCAGTCGGACTCCGACCAAGGGATTTCCTTCCAGAGATATAACATACTCGACTAGGACTATATCCTTTCCTTATCGTACAAGGTAATATTCACCAAGTCCTGTTACATCCCTAATTACAGGATTGGGCGTATCCTCTATCCGAGTGGGCAGAAAGCTTTCCATGAGGTACCTGGGGACCATGGCCTCCACACTTCGTATATACATTACTCAAAACATAGGACTTACAACAGGGCGGAAGCACAAACTATTATAAATAGCGCGTATAGGGTCTTATTCTCACAATTTGAGAAGCTACTAAACTCCACCACAGGAACTGCTTGAGCATAGAGCGACCTAGGGGCCATAATCGTCCCACTATAACGGATCAGCTATGTCCTCATTATGTTCATAGATAGCATCCTCCTTGTGATCTGAACCCATGTATGAGTACAGAAGGTACTCAGCAAGATATGTGGATAACAAATATAATAATAATATATGCAATATAAGGGATGAGGGGTTTTAGCCCTAATCTTATCAGTTATTTCAGGAAATCTAGCAAGATAAATAAAGGAATTAAACAACAGTAATATTATCTTAATTAAAGTAAATGGCATAAATAAATAGTTAATTTAATAGCCAAAAGTATTACTTGTGCCCATAATCTACAATCACCCATAGACACATCTCCATTAACCGGGAGCACAACGCATTCGAATACCAAACGACTCTACGGCATCTGCACAGCTTTACCCAAATGGTACCCACACCTGGCCAGGCTGAAAAGTAACAAGGTGTAATATTGCTCCAAATATCTCTCCCTTCTGCCTACTAAGTTAAAGGATGCTTGGGTCATTGCTCGGAGTGATCCGGTCCAAGGTGTGTACCAACCGACCTCTGCATCCACTTACTATTGTTCGTTACTTGATTGGCAGTCCTATAGACTCTCGGGTCCATCGAGCCCACATAAAGGTATCACATCACCCATAACATAATCCATATCACCTTGCTTCACACACTTAAAAGCTAGTGTCCGATACACTGAAAGGCCTGCAGAAGTTTAATCAACTGGAGCAATATACGGCCAAGTCCGATAAATCAATCGTGCAGATGGGCGAAACTGTCATTCATATTGGCACAAGGGGTTGATTACTATTATCAATTTTAAATAAAAACTCTATCATAGACATATCCATAAGTCCGACCATAAACAAGTCCATAAAACCAACCATATGAAATCCATCATATGTATCACCTGCTAACATGTGGTATCATCCATCTCAGCATACAGCCCTCAACCATTCTATAACCATTTATTCACATGTGATAATAACGTCCATATTAAGTTAAAAATTAATTAAACATGTTTAATATTCAATAGGTCGTTCTAGTGTTGCTTAGATTTTATCCTAAGTTTGTTAGACTCTATGGCTCATTAAGGTGTTTATAACCACATCATAATAGCATGCAATAATAATAGTATAATAATTAATTTAAAAGGACTCATGCAATCTACCGTACTCCAAAGGATGAGTATGCTATTAAAATAATTTTCGAAGTACTGGGATGAAAGTGTTCAAAGAAGGGTGCATGTCTTGCAACCTTTGGGCTTGATGTAGTCGTAAATTCGTCCCCTGGTGCGAAGAGTTCGTTCGTCTTAGCTACAGGTCCCGCGTCGATGTTTTCTATTTACGCAACAAACATCACATAAAATAAACGATAAAATAAAATAAATAAATCAACTAATAAATATTAGAGAGTGCATGGAAAAGATGAAATGAATTAAATAAATTGATTTGAAGATTTTTGGAATTTTCTTGGACCAGTTAAATAGGATTGAATAGGAGTGATATCGCTGGGAGATGGAATAGCTATGGAAATGGTATGACTAGGTTTAGGATAATGTTTACAATTTTTGAACTATTCAAAGTTTGGTCAAATAGGTGGTGAACCGGATTTAATAGAGAAGATTGATTTATTTTTCAACTGAAAATGGGATGAACCGGTTATTTACTTGAACCGGCCCTATACAGGATCCTAACAACGGTTCAGTGTTGCCAGCGGCGAAGGAGTGAAGCATCTAGGCCCCCGTCGTTGATTTTTGGTAATTAATGAAAAGCACTTATTGTGGACTAACTATTTTATTTGAGATGTAATTTGAGTTAGATCTGCATGATGAACACGCCGAGGGTGGATACCACGGATTAAAATTTGATGATGCAAAGCGAAGGTTTGAAGGCGATAAACTAGTCTAGGTTGTCGGTCAAGGCGTTTGAGTGATTGACTAGGCTATGTTTCTTTTCTAGCGTTATCGTACTATCAAGAGGGGTGGTTATCTTGGCTAGCGATGATCTTGTGCCATATTAGGTCATTTGCATTGGTGTGCATTTGGGTTTTGGAGATAGACAGTCTTCTCTGTTCTCTGTCGGTTTGACCAAGGCCCAGTAGCCGGTCTGACCAACGGGTGACCGCAGGTTTCCTAACGGTCAGACCAGGTTCTGTCCTCGGTTGCCCTGTTTTTCTTCTAAGTCCCTAGATGCCGCTCTGACCGACGGCCCTTTGACGGTCGGATCGGCAGTGGTCTGACCGAGCTGAGCTCGATCTAACTGGGTGATACAGAGCTAAAGTTTGGTGACAGCTTAGCGATACAGAGCTGACACCGGTCAGACCGAACCAGGGGCAGTCTGACCAAAGCCGATGCCCGTCTGACCGTCGCCCCTACGGCGGTTTGATCGGAGGTGCATTAAATGCGCCTTTCTAGCCGTTGACCAGGTTACCGATTTAACCGGCCATCCCATGGCGGTCAAACCAGCGGGTACCTAAAGCTGGGGATTTTGACCCTAACGGCTATTTTAATGGGTGAGGGGTATTTCTACCCCTTCCCGTATAGCAAGGAGGCTCTCTTGGCACTCTATTCATTTCATTTGACCCCTTGCTTTCACTCTCACACCACTTAAGCACATTCTCTCCATTTGTGGGTGTTTGAGGGTAGATTGAGTCAAGACAAGTGCATTGCATCATTGCTAGAACTAGTGTGGTACTTGATCATCCCCAAGTCTTGCTTGCTACTTGTTACTCTTGGAGGTTGCCGTCTCCTAGACAGCTTGGAAGAGTTCTCGGTGACCCCTCCGAGGAGAGTGTGGAGGATGCCTGGAGGTGATTGTGAGTGGTTTGGTGTTCACCATCTCCGGAGTGGAGGAAGAACAACCCCTAATTATCGAGGCTTGTGTAGACCACTTCAGGACCGGCTCTCACCTTGCCTATCCCTTGACGAAGGGATTCGGAGGCTTGGTGGTTTGAGCAGTGAAGTTAGGCTCGCCTCAACGGGCAGTAGGAAACCGGTGAGCTTCTAAACCTTGGCTGAAAAATTTCTTTGTCTCTTGTCTTATTTATTTATTGAAATTTAAAGAGTTATTGAGCCCATATCACCGTAGGATTGTAAAACTTAATTTGGTGTAGTTAGTCTTGCTCCCTTACCAAGTTTAGCAACTTAGGTTAGTTTGATTAGGTGTTTATTTGTTTAAAATCACATATTCACCCACCCTCTACTCATATCTTGATCCTACAAAGAGGCGGCGGCTTGGCTGGGGAGCAACGGTTCTGGGAACAGCACGTTGCTGCGATCCCATTACCAGGGTTTCCGTGACATGGAGAGCCCGGCGGCGAGGTCGGCAACGGCGGGCAGGAGCTCGGGCAGCGGCGCGCATGGCAGCGGCGGCTCCAGTGGTTCTCCAGTGTGGGGAGGGGGTCAAGAAGGATGAGTGCAATGAGGTGAAGCTAACAGCGAGCTCGGATTGGACGGAGATGGCCGGGAGTGGCAGCGCAGCGTGCGGCCGTGGCGGCGGCCGGAACAGAACGCGGCGGTAGGGGTCGGGACGGCGATCTCCCGCGGCAGGCTGGCTGGGGAAAGTAGGGGTTATCGTAGAGCTTGTTGTGCTGATTCTAGTTATACCTTCAATTTGGAGGATTAGTCTGCGACGGCGACGAATTTCTTGACTTTGGCAATGGCAACCGAACTAGGGTTCACCAGATTTCTTCGCTGGCAGCGACGATTCTCAAGGTGGAGGGTGGGGCGGATTCTGGGAGGTGCAAGAGGAGATTGATTGCGGTCCATTTGCCTCCAATAGTGGGGTTTTTAGTGCTTCGGTGAGGGAGATAGAGATGGAAGAAGAACGGGCGGTGGCGAAGCAGGAGGTGGCGCCGGGTGATTCGTCGGGCGGCCGTCCTCGGGCGAGCTCATGCGGGCGTGAGGCACGAAGCGACTCAGGCGGCGTGTGGCTGGCGCGAGCCAGCGTGAGCGGGGCGGCCTGCTCGTGCCGGGCCGGCACAAGCACAGCCCAGCCATACGCCGGGGCCAATTTTCCTGAATCTGCAGAACCTCGACATGGGGTGGCGTCTCATGCTGCCGCCGGGCGTCACGAGGGACCACCCGCTGGCCAACCCGTTCGGCCCGGAGAGCCCAGCGCTGGACGCCGTCGCGCTGCCGCCGCTGCTTGTGGTGGTTGCCCAGCTCGACCTGCTGCGCGACCGCGACGTGGACTACGCCACGAGGTTGAAGGCGATGGGGAAGCAATTGGAGCTGGTGGAGTTCGAGGGGCAGCATCACGGGTTCTTCGCTGTCGAGCCGTTCGGCGACGCCGGGAACGAGCTGGTCCGGGTCGTGAAGCGCTTCGTGTACGACAACGGCGGTGACGCCGCCGTGTCCAACAACCAGCGTACCTGGACCACCGCCAAGCGCATATACACTGCGCCTGGACCATCGCCAAGCGCATCCACTCCGTCGCTGCCGCCGACGACTTCCAAATCCACCACGCTGCCGCCGAGGCGCCTCCCAGGCCGTCGGACGTCGCCGCCGATGCCGCGCTCTGCGCCCTCCCGACGACTTCCAAATCCACCGCGCCGACGCGCCCTCGTCTCCCTGCCTCCAGACCGCCGCCCAGGCGCTCACGCGTTTGCCCGCTCGCTCTCCTCTCAGATCCCAGGCTCCCAGCAACCATTCGCCACCGACCCCAACGGCCCAACCCGAGCTTGCCTCCTTCATTGCATGCAGCTGTGCCCAATGGAGCCTCCTTTACTTCAGCTGCTGCTTGTGCTATTCGTTTCTCTTTCTGGGCCGCTCGCCCACTGCAGTGCAGGTTAATGGTGTTCTTCGATTTATTTTCCATCTTTTTAGCCAACAAGTGAACTCCTCCTTGACTAATTCGGCTGTTGTTAATTGTCCTAATTGTTTCTTAATTTTTTTTTTTGGCAGAAACAGGAGCTGGTCTTGAGCAGGGATGGCAATGGGGACCCGTCACCCGTTTACCCGCGGGTAAAAACCCTATTAGGGTGTGGGTGTGGGGAATTTTGACCCCCACGGGTCTGTTATTGGGTGATTTTCTCACCCATCGGGTGAAGCGGGTACGGGTGCGTTCATGTGTACCCATACCGTTACCCGGTGGGTCCCCATTTGAGTATGACATGTAGGTCCACCCATTAAAAATACACCGTATATAAATGCTGTAAACCCTAGCCAATCCCTCCCCAATCCCCATCCCATTTCCTACCTATCCACCGCCGTCGTCGTCGCGGGTGTCCTCCCTCGCTGGCCTCGCGTACAGTGCCATCGGCCGCGGAGCTGGAGCCGGCCGCCGGTGTCACGCCTGCCCTCGCCAGCCTCGCGTACGGTGCCAATGCCCCCGTGCTGAGCCCGACATCCGGCGCCGCCGCCGTCTCATCGTCGCTCGTTGCCGCCGTCCTCTGCCTGGCCGCCGCGCTCCTCCTCGGCAACCTCAGCCATGAGCTAAAGCTGCGTCGCCACCCCGAGACCCAGCGGCCTAGCCCTCTCCCTCTCGGTTTCGGCCTCTCTGGAGGCCCGGACGGCGGGACCCCGACGAGGCGCGGCCGCTCGCCTGCTTGGCTGCTCGCGCCGCTTGCCCGCTCCCCTGCCTAGGGATGGCTTCACCTCCCAAGCATGGAGAATGCGAGCCCGCAGCCCGGAGAAGAAGGCGTGACGCCAGCGGCCGGCTCCAGCTCCGCGGCTGACGGCAGCTCGACGCCAATGGCCAGCTCTCCCGCCGGCACTGCGGATCCAGGCTGGGGCCGGTGGATCCTCACCGGAGACGCCCACTTCATCTCGTGCACGGTGCGCTCTTCGATTCCCCTCCTTTCATGTATCTCTTACGGATTTGCGGTACTTACTCGTTCCTCATGATCTTGTCCATGCGATTGATTCGGTTGAGCACGATTCGATTGAACTTGAACTGAGTAACTGACCCATCCTGAGTTCCTGACACCTCACGAAGGAACGGCGCCGCTACCCCAAAAGCTAGTGCTACTGCTAAGGCTAAAGCACCGGTAGCACGCGTCACCAACAAACGAAGCCGTCTCGCCATTGAAGGAGCACCTGCAAGTCCTTCCTCGTCAGCGCTTCAGTTGTTGAAATCTAAGGGGTTCGATTCGATGCACGCTGACCCCTCATTTTTACTTGTATTTTCTGTTTAATTGAATACTTGAACTGCTGAGCTGCTAGATCTTGTAGTGTTTGTTGAAAACTTCATGTCTTGAGTTGCTGATCTGTTTGGTAGATCCGTAGATGGTAGATATTAACCATTTCTTTAAGCATGTCTCTCTGATTTTTTATGGATGATGTATTCAGCCTTAACCATTTCTTTTTCCTAATTATTCTTGCATTTAATTCTATAGCAATAGAAATGCTTTACTATTTTTCCCTTTGTGCTATGTAGAGAAACAACACCAAATTCAAGCTTGGGCAGTGGGAGCAGCAGCTTGCCGCAGTCACCAAGTTCTACAGCTACAGAGCCTGAATCTGTTAATGATTCACAACCAATTGAGATAGAAGATGATGACCCAGAGGAAGAAGACATGAATGTTGGTTCAAAAAGGAAGCTAACCTCTACTGTTTGGAAAGAGTTCAAGAGAGTGAAAATGTTGGGCGAGTTAAAGGCACAATGCATGTACTGTGGCAAGAAGCTTTCAGCAAAATCTAACAGTGGAACTAAGCACCTTCATGATCATTTGAAGGGCTGCCCATATCGAAGGTCCAAGTTTGCATCCAAGGACAAGAATGTGACACAAGCTTCTCTTCGGTTTGCTCCCAAGGAGTCAGGACAACTATCTGTGGAGAATTACTCGTTTGATCCAGAAGTAGCTAGAAGAGAGCTTGCTGCCATGATAATACTCCATGAGTATCCTTTATCTATGGTTGACCATACCGGCTTTCGAAGGTTTATCAGTGCACTTCAGCCCTTATTCAAGTTGGTGACAAGGAACACAATTAGGTAAGTTTGTGATGCATTTTCTAACTGTGATGTATTTTCTTTGTGATCCACTTTCTAAGTTTGTGATGCACTCTAATTTCAGGAAGGACATTATGGATACATACATGGAAGAAAAGAAGAAGGCCTTGCAGTACATGGCCGGAACTAAGTCTAGAGTGTCCATAACTACAGACATGTGGACCTCTGAGAATCAAAAAAGAGGTTACATGGCTGTAACAGCCCATTTTATTGATGACTCTTGGACTCTTAGGAACATCATCATGAGGTAATGTTAGAAACAACACATCACTATTCCCATTTCTGCATATGTGGTGATCTAATTGCATTTCTATAATTCTGTTATTAATTTCTACATTTATTTATGTATATAGGTTCATATATGTGCCTGCCCCACATACCGCTGAGGTTATTTCTGAGGTATTATATGAAGCTTTGGTTGAGTGGAACATTGATGAGAAGATCACGACTGTGACTCTGGACAACTGCAGCACAAATGATGCTCTCATTCCTGAACTTGTGAGGAAGATTGGCAAAGGTAAACTGCTGTTAGAGGGTAGACTTTTGCACATGCGTTGTTGTGCCCATATTCTGAACTTAATTGTGAAGGATGGTTTAGATGTGATACAACCTGCAATTGTAAAAATCCGTGAAAGTGTAGCCTTTTGGACAGCCACACCTAAAAGAGTAGAAAAATTTGAAGAAATTGCTAAGTATGTCAAAGTCCCAACTGATAACAAGTTAGGCCTAGATTGCAAAACTAGGTGGAATTCTACATACAAGATGCTTGATGTTGCTTTACCTTATGAGCCTGCTTTTAACCGAGCAATACGTGTAGAGAAGTTATATAATTGTGCCCCAAGTAAGGAAGAATGGGCTTTTGCTAGAGAGGTGGTAGGGAGGCTCAAGATGTTTGATGACATCACTGCTCTATTTTCTGGAACTAATTATGTGACTGCCAATGTCCAACTCTTTAAGATTTGTGAGGCTAAGACAAAAATTAAGAAATGGTCTGAATGTGGAATTCCCATTATAGAGCAAATGTCAACTAAAATGATTGAAAAGTTTGATAAATATTGGAAGGACATTCAAGGACCAATGGGAATAGCCACTGTTCTTGATCCCCGGTTCAAAACTGAGTTTCTCCTTGGGTTTTTTGAGTGCTTGTTTGGTCATACATGTGAAGACTGTAGGCAAAAAGTTGAAGATGTCAAAACCTCTCTATGTGATTTGATGAAGGAGTACCAATTGGAGGATGATGAAGATAACACTGAATCTTCAGTCCCTTCACTTGTCAGTTCAGGCTTCTTGTCTACAATTAGTGCACGTGTTGCAAGTCGAAGGCCAATGGCAGCCAGATTCAGAACTGAGATAGATAGGTACTTGGATGATGAGTATGTTCCAGTAGAGACTGAGAACTTCAAGATTCTAGATTGGTGGAAGGTGGCTGGGACACGGTATCCTACATTGACAAAGATAGCACGTGACATATTTGCTATTCCAGTTAGCACAGTTGCATCAGAGTCTGCTTTTAGCACCAGTGGGCGGGTTCTTAGTGAGCACCGCAGTCGGCTTACTCCGGAGATCTTGGAGGCACTTATGTGTTCACAAGATTGGATGCGGCGCAAGTATATTGGTATATATTCTGTTCTGTATATATCATTTCAACTTTTATGATCTCATTATTTGCTAACAATTGTTGTAAATCTATTTTCAGATGCTACCAACGTCAACAAGCCTGAGACTTTTTGGAGCTGTCTTCAAGAGATCCAAGAAGGGATGCAGGTGATGTGTTAAATAGTCAATTGTTTTACTGTGTCTCTGTGTCTCTGTATACTAATATTCAACTACATTGTATACTAATTGTCCCATCTTATGCAGAAACTTCTACTTTGACATGGACAAGAAAGTGAAGGATGCATCATGAGCTCCAAGTCTACCCTAGCAGCTTGCAATTCTAATATTTCAAGTAATTTAGTGACAAACTATTAGTTAATTATCGTATCGAACTTGTAATGCTTGGCATTGGAGACTCCCTTTTGATAAACTTGTATTTCATGTGATGCTGCATGAATGTTGAATGCGTGATCGTTCTGAATTTCTCATGATGTTAGCTTTGTCATGAGCTATTAGTTTGATCTTATCTTGTCTGCCTTCATGAGCTTGTGTATGTTTTGATGTATGAACTTTTGTTGCTGAATGATTGTGGTATATATATTGCCTGTATTTCTGTCATTAAATAGGGAAGGATCACCCGATGGGTACCCGTTACCCACACAGGTGACGGGTATGGGGGATTTTGATACCCGTGACGGGTGGCGGGTACGGGTGACGGGGTGTTTCAACCCTGGTGGGGGTGGGTGTGTTCTCTTGGCCCCCACCGGGTTTCTCACCCGTTGCCATCCCTAGTCTTGAGAACTGGAACGGTGGCGGACTGAACTCCGTTGGTCTTAGGTGAGAAACTAGGAATTTACAGCTTCTTTGTTTTTCTGTTGAGCACCACCGGCATTGGCTATTATGTTATTTCTTCCTTGATTTGGCTATTGCAATGTCGAATTTGGAAGAATTGAGATCTATCATTGAGTTATTATGATTTACTCCTATAAGGGAAGCATCTCTTGCTCACTGCAACGCACTATCCTAAAGGGGTTTCCTTTCTTTTGCTTCTTGTGATCGCAACTTCTGAAATGCACATACTACCAGAAAATTATTGGGCGGCTGGGCCTACTGCATCATATCAGTGGTGGAACAGGGCATTTCTTGCCGTTGGGCCATTTTGTGCCAGCCCGGCCCATGTACGGGACGTGCCGGGCTGACGTGCCATGGGTGGCCCAATAAAGAACGGCCCAAGTCCCAGCCTTAGCCGCGAGAATTTTTTTGATTTTTATATTTATTTATTAAAAGATTTGTAAAAGTAGATTTTTGTTTGAAAAAATTGCAAAAATAGACTCCCACCGCCCTCTGGGAGGGCGATTTTTAAAAATCGCCCTTCTAGAGGGCGATTTGATGACGTGGCTGACGGGCCCCCTTGCCGCCCTCTGAGAGGGCGGTTTTTGGCAAGCCCAAGGGGGCCGCCTGCAAAATGCGCCCAAAAACCACCCTTTGCGAGGGCGGTTTTTGGGCGCTCGGGGGGCCGCCTGCAAAATCCCAAAAACCGCCCATTTCCAGGGCGGTTTTTTGCAGGCGGCCCCCTTGCCGCCCTCTGGGAGGACGGTTTTTAGCCCCCCCAGGTATAAAACCCCCTCTCAGACTCAAAAAATGTCATAAAATTCACTCAAATTAGAAAAAAAAACAGGAGAGAGCTGAGAGCGAGGCTGAACGAAAGCAGCGAAACTCTGCCCGTTTGCTATTTGCCTGCATGTAAAATCCATTGTTCCTTTGCAATTTCTATTTGTATGTAAGAATTGATGTAATAATGTACTAGTTACGTGTATAGTACTATATAGATCTGTAGGTTTTTAGTTAATCTGTTAGATGACTTACTTTTTGTACAGATGATACTTATAAAATCTGGAATACACGGTTTTAGATGTTAGGAGGATATTGGTACGTAGTTTAACTGTATTTTTCATCAACAGATATGTCAAATAAGGTGATATTTCAGTTATTTCACGGGCAAGGGAATGTGAGATATGGTCCAGACGGTGTAGATCTGTCGGAGTTTAGTTCAACGGCTAAGAGTATTGATAGGCCAGCTGAGAGAAGTTTTGGGTCAGTATACAACTGGTTGATGCGAGGGTTTCGACTGGACCCCCAGCTCAGCGCAATAACCTTGTATGTAGTAGTCAGTCGTGCAGCTGAAGGTTTTTTTTGGGAACTGATGCCGGTGGATTGCACTGCCACTTAGAGATGGTATGTGGAGAATGCATTCTAACGTGGCTGGCCACTGGGCATACTTGTGTCTATATATGAGAAAGATAACACCGCTGGTACAATGCCCGTACAAGATAATGAGGGTCCAAGTACGGCGGGAGGTGATAGCGAAACAATGGAAGAAAATGAAGGAGGGAATGAAGAAGATAGACAGGCAACAGGTGTGGCAGATAAGGGAGAACAAATCGACACGATCGTCCAACAAATGGATAGGGAAGATTCTGAAAATGAGCATGCAGGGTATGATGATTCGTCTGATGAGGACAACGTGATGCCTGCAGAATAGAGCAACGAGGACTTCTCTGCACTTGCTATCTCCGAGCGGCATCATGTGCCATGGGAGTACAAGCAGAATAAGGTCATTCAAGGGGCTAAGTACGCATATGTAGAAGATTTAAAGGAGGAAGTCAAACAATGGACGGTGTCACTTTAGAGGGAGTTCTCGGTCGTGAAGTCAAACAAATCAGTGTATGAAGTGAAGTGCATGCAGGATGGGTGTCCATGGCGGGTGCACGCATTCAAGGGTAAATGGAAAGATTATTGGCAAGTTTCAATCGTGACCGAGTATTCATGTTACTTACCAGGTGTTGAAAAATATCATAGAAACATGACCTCTGCATTTGTTGCAACAGAGATGTACTCCCATATTGTCAACAATCTAGAGTACGAACCAAGGTCAATTGTTAGGCATATTGAAGAGAAATTCAAATATACAATTAGCTATGATAAGGCTTGGAGGGCAAAACAGAAGGTTATAGAGATGAGGTTTGGCACATTTGAAGCATTTTATGATAATTTGCCTCGTCTGTTAGGCTGTATTCTTCAGAGAAATCCGGAGATGTACTACGACTTGAAAGCCTTTCCATCAATTGACCATGGTAATAAAATTGTGTTGCAACGAATATTCTTTGCACTAGGTGCTTGCATTCAGGCATTTATCCATTGTCGTCCTATCCTCTGCATCGATGGGACATTTCTGACTAAAAAATATAGAGGACAGATATTAACAGCAATTGGAGTTGATGGAAACAACCAAGTTCTACCGGTGGCTTTTGCTTTTGTTTAAAGTGAGAACACTGATAGCTGGTATTGGTTCCTAGAAAGGGTGAAGACAGCAGTTGTACGGATGAGACCAGACGTATGCCTCATACATGACCGTCACGCCGGCTTGCTGCGTGCAATTGAGGAATTGAGATATGGATGTGTTGAGAAGGAATATCCACCAAGGTGGTCTGATGTCCAAAGCAGATGGTGCATGCGTCATATGGGTGCTAATTTCTACAGACAGTTTAGAAATAAGCACCTTACGGATCTTTTCAAGAGGCTTTGCGCCCAGAATCAAGAGAAGAAGTTCAAGGAGCTTTGGAGGAGGTTGGATGAGCTGACTTCTAAACAAACAGATGAGCAGTCCAGGAGAGCTACCATTGGAGGGGACGAGGCTCCGGAAACTCTTGGACCTCTATCAAGTGATGGACCTCGTATGAGAAGAAGGCATGCATCCTCAATTAGAAAATTTTCAGAGTGGATTGAGAATGAGCCAAAGGAGAAATGGGCATTGTTGTATGACAAGGATGGTTCTCGATTTGGCATAATGACCACAAATTTGGCAGAGGTCTATAACTGGGTGATGCGTGGTGTTCGAGGGCTTCCACTTGTTGGAATAGTTGAATTTATCTTGCATGAGACATGCAAGTACTTTAGAGATCGGTTCAGAGCAGCTGGCCCCTCAATGACGGATAATAATCTTTTCTTTGGAACACTGCTCACTAAGTACCTGCAAGATAAAAGTAATAAGACCCGAAGACATCGTGCTCTACCTCAAGGCACACAAGAACACAGATTTGAAATATTGTGTGTCGACAAGGGCATGCGCGGAATCTACCGCAAAAGAGTTGTGCAGGAGTGTGTGCTCAAAGAAGACGGGACCTGCAAGTGCTCGTGCCAAAAACCTACTCTGCTCCACAAGCCATGTTCCTATGTGATTGCCGCGAGCGGTGAGTGTGGAATCGAAGCACGTTATTTTGTCTCACCTTATTTCAGAAAAGAAGCAATCTATAATACCTGGAGTGGAGAGATATACGGTTTCGGTATAGCGGTGACATTTACTTACGGGAATCCTCAAGCTATCTACATTCCTGACCCAACAAAATTGAGGGATTAAAGTAGGTCGCCGCAAGACAAGGACGCATCCATAATGAATGGATGAGTCAGTAAAGCCGGTGGAAGACTTAAACGTTGTTCAAAGTGTGACCAAACAGGTCATCACATTATAAGAAATGTCCAAAGGCATGCAGCCGGTCCAAGTGCCGCGAAGCTGGACCGTGGTTCAGTCTCGCTAATGGTAGTCGTCTACGGGTGAAGGCACAAACTTCAAGATGACCGTTTTAGACGTTCTCGAAAATTGGTGGTGCTGGGATGTACGTGTAAGTTTATACTTGATCTTTGTTGTGAATGACATGTATCGTACTGTTGTTTTTTATTGTCATGTAAAATGCTATAATATTAAAACTAATTTACGCTAACTCTCTATTTTGTATGCTGGTATGGCATACCCTACACCAGAGCTGCTTGCTCGACTGGGGTCTCGACCAGTCACGGTCCTTACTGTCAGCCGTCGAGGGGTGGCCCCTAGGCACTTCCGTCCACGGCTTTACGTCAGCTCCTGCGGATTAGACCCTCGGGTTCCGTCAGAGGTAAGAGCTGTACGAATATTCATTCCTCATTTGTGCATATCTATGTTTTCCCCCAATATTGAATACAATGCTATATTTGGCAGGTTGTGTGATGGCTGGACTTCTTGCGCTGTGCAGGGCTAGTTGAGCCCCGCAGGACGAGAGAGACCACCGCAGGCGATAGGGGGGGACGCTGACCGGTCACTTCTGGCAGCGCTGGTGGATCGCTGGAGACCGGAGACGCCACAACGTTCCACCTACCGTGTGGCGAGATGACTCCCCCACTCCAAAGACGTGTCCTACTTGGCTGGGATTTTTCCCCTGCAGGGGACGCAGTCGGTCCGGTTACGGGGCACGGTTGGGCCGGCAGGACATATCTTACTCGGTTCGAGCCGTACACCGTCGACCTGGCGCTTGGTAATGCCGGGTTCGCTACCACCTTACACCATGAGTGGCCCCTCGCAGGCGTGGTTGCTACAGTTTACCGTAAGTCGCGGATTCATTTGATTCACAATCATACCGACCTATAAAGGAACAGTGATGCTGAATATGATCTTCCTTTACAGCCTGACAAAGCTAGATCGACGACGCCGACGAATACTCGGTGCGGCGGAGCATGGAGGCTACCTGTTGTGGCTGTTCAGGTGGGTGATGTTCACAACACTCACGGGGCACGCGGTGGACAAGGGACTGATCCACTACGCTCGTGCGATCGCCGACAGCGAGGACGGCTTGCGTACCGCAGTGGAGCTGGGGATCTGCTGTGCTAGCGGCGACGTACGTGCTCTTTGTGACGCGTGCACAAAGACGATCCAGGTGCGATTCTCTGCCGGTTTGCCCTCTTCTTCTGCAGCTATGGGCGGCCGAGCGTTTCGCGATAGGCCGTCTTCTCATTGAGCTCTCTCATACGAGGGCGGCCCTGGAGGGCTTTGTACGGGCAGTGGCCCGAGGACCTCCCGACTATGGGGACGGTATGGTGTCGCCATGAGGTACGTAATGTGAAAATTCTAATGTTTTACCATTATGCGCTAACACTCGACGTGTAATCTTTTCTTATTTGCAGCGTTGTTACGCCCACAACCAGGTTAGGAGGGTCTACTCCGAGTTCGTTATGGGTTCGACCGCCTGCTGCCCCAGCGACGTCGTCTGGGAGCCCTATAGTCCGCAAGCCATCACGGCCGTGCACCGCTCGGACTCTGTACTCTTTGCACGCGCGACCAGGGCGTACTGGTTGACGAAAGTGCGTTGGTGTTCGACATCTTCGTCGAGCCCCACTGTCCGCAGCGCGTGATGCGACAGTTCGGCCTACGTCAGATCTTCCCTATTCCCATAGAGGTCGTTGTGCCGCGCGGATGTGCACCAGTAAGTACAACTGCGATCTTTGTTTAGTAGTACCACTTTTAATGTACTCTAATGCACTCTCTGCAAATGGTATAATCGTAGGGGACCAGGCAGCGCGCTGCAGTGGTATCCCGACTGGCGCAGTACGTGGAGGACTGGTTGTTAGCGACGGAGGATGTCATCGAGGAGATACGTGCACTACACTGAGAAGCATTACCTAGCATACCTCAGGTGGGTACTAGCCCGGACCCGCATACGCGTAACGTTCACCCCAGGTGATCCACAGCCCAACGTCGCCGCTCAACGATGGCCGTATCCTACACATCGTGACCAGGACTTTCGCGGCGGTAAGTCACATTTCTTTGCACTTTGCCATTCCTTTGTGGTAGCCCAGGTTCTAACACATAATAAGTCACATTTGAAATAGGCCGACGCAGCGCGACAGATTCAGGGTGATGTAAACGCGGCGTTCAGACGGTCGGGCCACTGGGATGTGCTGACTGCGGACGAGCAGAGGATCGACCTTCGAGAGGATTTCGTCAGGCGTTGCACACAGTGCTTCGTGCGCTCACTTTGTCGTGCGGTTGACGCGGTACTCCCGTCTATATACAGCAGTAGCAGCCACGGCCAGCAGGAACAGGAGGAGGAGCAGGACTGCGCCCGCAGGGTTCCAGTCAGCCATCTGGCCCCCAGAGGTAAATTGTACTACCTTCCGTTATAACATGTTTCCTTGTACGACATGCACCGTTGTCATCATATGCTTCCCTGCAGCTTCGCTACAGACCGTACTACATCCCTCTGGAGTAGCACGTCGACGCATGGAGTGTACCACAACGACCACACGCGCAGCTGGGCATGACAAGTGCCCCGGTGCACCAAGGCAGGTCCTTCAGGTTATATCAAAGTTTACTTTTGTCTTGCAAAATTTTTCGATTGCAATAATCAATAATTTGGTGTACATTGTTTCCACTCTACAGCGCGCAGCGATGTTTGCTGGCGCTGGCATCCTCCACGCAGGGCGCACGCGGCAGCGGTTGGGCACCGGGTCCCTTTTGAGGGGGACGACTTGAGGACAAGGGCGAGGAGATACAGGAGATACTAGCTACTCGCAGCTCGCAGGAGCTCTCACCACAGACGACAAGACCCATCCGGTTGCCACAGCCCATGCAGACGACCGCGCTGGCCGTGCCGTATCCACTCAGACCGGTTCACGTACTCCAGGGGCAGGTGCGCAGCGCAGGGTAGGAGTCGAAGAGAGCTAGAGGTTAACGGTCAGGGCCGTAGTCTTTGGTGTGTCTGTAATGGTTTGCCTGTTGTGTATCATGTTTTTATTAATTCTACGTTTCCTGAAGAAACCACTTTACTTCGTTTAACCTCACGACTCGATCAACGACATTTCTCACGATCTACGTTTCTGATGAACCTGATCAAAAACATGAATTTTCGAGTGTCACTTACGACGAAAGTACATTCTGAGCGGCTGACAAACCGAACACGAACGTAACGTTACTACATAAACCTACTGATATCAATCTAGCGATGCAACTACTGTGTGAGGACAACTGTGGCGACGGTCGCGCCAGGGAGTAGTGACGGCAGCCGGTACTCATCGGTCTCCTCCAGCTCCTCTCCTCTTTCTCTCTGTCTCCAGATATATGCCTGTCCGGCACGGTCGGACAGGGTCCGGACGGCCGAACTATATTAATGCTAAATACCGCCTCTAGGAGGGGGCAAGGCAAAAACCGCTTCCAGAGGGCGGCAGGGGGCCGCCTGTAAAATGGCCAGCCCCCGGGCGCATTTCCAGCGGCCCCCTTGCCGCCCTCTGAGAGGGGTGGTTTTTGGAGGCTGGGGGCCGCCTGCAAAATGGTTGATGGCCGTCGGCCGGGGGTCCGACGACCGTCAGCCACGTCATCAAATCACCCTCTGGAAGGACGATTTTCCAAAATCGCCCTCCCAGAGGGCGGTGGGAGTCTATTTTTGCATTTTTTTCAACAATCTACTTTTGAAATCTTTTAATAAATAATATAAAAATCAAAAAAATTCTAGCGCGAGCAGGGCATGGGGCAGCGCGTGGCTCGGCCGCGGCTAGGCCGGTCTCGGCCGAGGAGAAGGAGAGGCTGGCGAGAGATGGTGGGCTGGACCGGCTGGTGGGTTGGGCTGCAGTGACTTGGGCCGGCTTGGCTTGGCTGAGAAGGGAGAGGCCGGAGAGAGTTAGCGGGCTGGGCCGATGGCCGGCTGGAATAGAGAAGAGAAAAGAAAAAGGGAGAAAAAGAAAAGGAAAATAAAAAAGAAGGGAAAAGAAATAAAAGTAAAACGAGGAGAAATTGAGTTGTTGCAAAATTTTGTAATTTGAGATATGGGAGGAATTTAAATTGGATTGGCGGGATTTTGAGAGATGTTATGCACTTTCGATAAAAGGAACAAGAAAAGAAACCACTGAGAATAAAATAAATTTAAATAAACGATGACTCGATGGTTGTATTTTTCAGGAAATCCAAAACTAAATAATTCGTTTTAAAAAGTTAAATTTTAGAGATGTTACAACCATGCCCCGCATGTCGTGCCATCCGAGTTGCAAAGGATAGCACGGAACGGATCTGGCAACACTTGCCTAGAGCGGAGCGACGGTGGGTAGATCTGATGGCCGTAGAACTCATATCTGGCAAATAGAGAGGAGGAAGAAGCAAAATCTAGCTGCTATATTTTGTGATTTTTCGATATTTCAGTCAATATTTAACATCCATCATTTCTATAATATTTAACATATATTCAGCATACACTAAACGTGATTTTGTAGGCCTCCTCCATGGTTTGACACGGTCAGCACTCTAGATGTGATGCCATGGTACGCTTTTGATTATTCGTTCCGTACACGTGACTTTTTGGTATGTGTTACACCCGGAAATTCACAAAATTTCTAAATCTAATTTGTGCATTTACCTCCTCGTCTAGGAATCAGCCGAGGTACACAAATCGATAATTTGATAAACATAACAAAAAAGATAAATGATAAATACTTATAAAAGAGGCACTTAGTCCTCACACAGAAGAAAACTGCAGCAATAGGCAACCTAGCGAAGCTTCAGCACCAAGCCCACAAATAGCTCAACTGGGATATAAGTCAAATACCAAAAACTTCTCCTTTCACGTAAATTTTCACTCTGATGATGGTAATATTTCAAGACTGAGTACCACCTACCGTACTTAATAAACCACATGAAATGCAAATAATGCAACATGATTCAAATGATGGCATAATATGGCTTATCTTTGCATAAATCAGCATTTAAAATGTTTGTATTTTAAAAACATTGAAAACAGTATAGTTTAACACTATTAATCAATATTAAACCAATCACTGAACACACTTCAATGCACTTCAGGCCAAACCATAACTCCAACTGGAGCTATCAAGTTTCCACCATTAATTATCATTAATGAGTAGTGTGGGACTAATTACGAAAAACATTGCTAGGCCGCCCATTAACCACGGGCACGGCTATTCGAACAATTTTACTCTGGCCAGAGGTGTACCAATTTACCCACAAGGCACAACCCCACAACACGTTACCGTACGCCTTAATACCACCATGGTATCTCAGAAAGGAGTTGTGACAGAACCCTCCATGTAATCAGCACAACAAGAGTACCACCTGCTGGACCACTTGTCTCCGGTAGGGTTGATCAGATTCCTAGTGAAAGCCTGTTGATGTCGCCTAGAGGGGGGTGGATAGTCGTTCCTAAAAAATTCTCTAAAAGCAGCGGTAAAATACTGGTAGGAACCTCCGACCAAAATGGTAGGAGGTTCCGGCCAAGAACGCTGGAGGTTCCGACCCTGGAGTTCTGACTCTACCAAGATACTTCAATAATGGATAATTTTGACAGAGATCAAGTATGGTGCAAGTAATAGAGTAAGAGATAAATGCTAGCAAGGTAAGATACAAAATGAGGCAATAACAAGAAAACACAACATAGGCACAAAGATTTTTTCCAAAGTTCGGATCACAAAGATTCTACATCTCGGTTGAGGAGCTTCAAAGAGCTGGGTCTCGATCGACCCCTTGCCTCACCAAGTGACCACGAAGATTAACTTGGTATCCACTAGAATTTACCTCCTTTCCTTGCGGAGGCGAGGTTAACCTTCACAAACTTTCCCGAGACAATCCACAACAAGAGGAAGCTCGCGGGAGACACCTAACCATCTAGGAGGTTTCCCTCTAAAAGAAATAAGCTCCAAGCAGCCAATCTGCGTCCTCCTCAAGTGCACAAGATCCTCCTAGCCTTCTCTCAACAAAATTAACTCAATTTCCCACTAGATCTTTACAAGAATCACCAAGGATGCACTAGAACTAGTTGAGAGAGCTCAAAGGACCTTAGGAGAGGCTAGGGAACAGTTGGAATAAAGTAGAGTAGTCCCCTAACGGCTAGAAACCAAGTTTGGGCTTTATAGGCAGTTGCTCACGTCACTTAGCCGTTACTCACAAGTTTTGGTCATGAGGTTTCGACCCTAGAGGTAGAAACCTCCGGCCAATACTTAGTCTCTAGCCGAGTTGGCTGGTCAGAGCCTCCGACCCTGACACTGAAACTAGCCCATCCCAAGTGTATGTGTTGTGCCAAAGTGATGGACTCTCAGCTATTTTGATCTTAAGCACTTGAGTGGTCTTGGAACACTGCTTGCAACCCCTTTTAATAGTACGGTTTTTCCTCGACTCAAAAGAAAATTCAAAAGAATTTAAAATGAACTCCGAGTCGATTCGTCGTTTTTGTGTCATGTTTTTGTGAGGGTCTCCATGCACCACACTAAGCAACCTGGGACTAATTCTCTACACAATTCTCGATAAACTCATTAGTCCCTTAACCCCTTTATCATTAATCCACCAAAACCCGCTTAAGGGTTAGATGCACTTTCAATCTCCCCCTTTTTGGTAATTGATGACAATACGGTTAAAGCTTACAATAAAATGAATATATAAATTTGATTTTGAATGAAAGTAGATGAATTTGGCTCCCCCTAGAAATATGCATATATTAGTGAGAGTGAAGTATATATGCATATTGAGTTTTTGTGAAACATGAAAAGCCTTATTCATCTATTTTCATCCATGGGGTGCAAAGTATGACATGATTAATAGAATATCAAATGCATATGACATGGCAAACACACAAAACATGAGAAATAAACATCACATCACATTGCATGGCATCACAAGAATATATTTAAATACTGAAATTAAACTAGAACCATAATTAAACATTCATTACATCTCAATATATGTCCAAAGGCCAATAGGAAATCTAGAAAACCTAGAAACTGTGAGGGGGGGTCAGAACCTCCGGCCTCAGGGTCGGAGGTTCCAGCTCTGAGGCCGGAGGTTCTAACCACACTGCAGAGATGCCAACAAAAGTGTGAGAGGAGGCCCCTTCATTCTGAATTTTCTCCCCCTTTGGCATCAAGGCACCAAAAAGAGAGAAAAACCAGGGGAAGAAATGACTTAGTCATCATCGGAGTGGATGATCTCATTGTCGCTGGACGCTGTACTGCCTGCAGTGCCGGTCTCATCATCAGGGGCAATAATCTCTATATTGCCACTGGCAGCATCATCATCCCTCTCAATAATGGGAGGAATGCTGTAGACTAGCTGAAACAGAGGAGCTACAGGTATAAAACCGGGCTGGAAAGGTGGAACATCCGGCACTAAAAATGGCAACGGGCAGAAAAAACCCGCGCACCCGCAGACACCCGACCCGGCGGGCGCGAACCTGTGCCCACGGGCACGGGCGCGGGCATAGAGTTGTGCCCAACGGGCATTTGTATACGGGTAAGAAAAGAGTACGCCCGCACACGCAAACCCGCCAAACCCGCACTGACATGTGGGACCACGGCAGAAGAAGTATATAATCTCAGATTCTAGGGTTTCACTCCACTCATCCCAAACTCATCCCAATCCCACCAGCAGCCGCCGTCAGGCCGTCACCTCACCCACACCATGAGACCCGCGCGCGGCTCTGGCGTCCCCACTCGCGCTTCGCGGTCGCGGCATCGCGGCTCCGGCCTCCCCACTCGCGCTTCGCGGTCGCGGCGTTGCGGCTCCGGCCGATCACGGTCGCGCCTCCGGCCTCTGGCCGTCCGGCGAGCGTGGCTCCTCTAGACTTCCACTCGTGGGCTCACGGCGCGCGCCTTCCCCAGACCCCACTCGCGGCTCCCAGACGCCGGCCGCTGGCTTCCCCGTCCCGCTCGACGCGAACGCCGGCCTCCCCGCAAGCCGCACCGTCTTCCCCTGTCTTCCCTGCTCCGACGCCGCCGTCTCCGCCCCGTAGGCCGCCGCCGTCTTCCCCGCCGGTTCAAAGGCAAGTGCACTTGTTATTGATGCCTCCCAGCAAATCTTGTGCTTTTTAGTGCTTGTGTTCATATTGCAGTTGCAGATCTGCCTAGTCTTTATCTACTCGAGTAACAAATCGAGTGACAATTTGATGCATATTGTGATGTGCAGCTACAATGGCGGCCCCTGGTAGCTCCCAAGTGCAAACCTCCCATGCAACTGCTGCAGTTGGTACTGAGGAGGACAAAGCCGTGGATGTTGTGAATGTATCAGAGGGGGAGGAGGAGGAGAACTCAGATGATGGTGGGCGGCCTTCAAAGAGAAAGCTCACCTCTGTAGTCTGGAATGACTTTGAAAAAGTGCGTGTTGATGGAGTTTGGAAGGCCAAGTGCAACCACTGCAACAAGAAGCTTTCAGCCACATCAAGAAATGGTACAACTCACTTGAAAACTCATTTGAAAACTTGTCCCTACAATAACAAGAAGGCAGGAACAAAAGTTCAAACTAATTTGAGATTTGGAACCAATGAAAAGGGGGTAGTAGCTGTAGAAAACTATGTGTTTGATCAAGATGTGGCTAGAAAAGCTCTTCATTCCATGATTATATTACATGAGTACCTGTTGTCCATTGTTGATCACCATGGCTTTCGTAAATTTGTTAGTGCATTACAACCTTTATTCAAAATGGCAACTAGAAACACTATTAGAAGGGACATTGTGAGTTTCTATGAGGGAGAGAAAAGGAAAGCTAGGATATTTTTGCAAAGGACAAATTGTCGTGTTGCTATCACAACTGACCTTTGGACAGCTGAAAATCAAAAAAGAGGCTATATGGCAGTGACTGGACATTTTATTGATGACTCATGGACGCTTAGAAGCTGCATATTGAGGTCAATATCTTAATTCTGCTTGCTGTCCAGAACTCCAGATTGTATAATTATGTTAATTATGTCCAGCTAAATTATTGCTTGCTGTCCAGGACATTTTATGAACTGTCTAGCTGAATTATTGCATTGTTTGATGTAGGTTTATATATGTGCCATGCCCCCATACAGGAGAGGTTATTTGTGATGCATTGCATAAATGTCTCCAGAGTTGGGATCTTGATCGGAGGGTATCAACTGTGACTTTTGACAATTGCAGTGCCAATGATAACATGATTGGCTTGATGGACACAAGGCTTGGGGCAGCTAATATGCTATTGAAAGGAAAATGGCTGCACATGCGGTGTTGTGCACATATTCTCAACCTCATTGTGAAAGATGGCATGGCAGTAATTGGAACTATTGTTGCGCACATCCGAGAAAGTGTTGCTTATTGGATTGCTACCCCAAAAAGGTATGAAAAGTTTGAGAAAACTGCTCTAGATGAAAATGTTGAATTGGATAAGAAGTTGCATTTAGACTGCAAAACTAGATGGAACTCAACCTACATCATGCTTAGCATTGCTATACCTTATAGGAAGGTTTTTGAATGTTTGGGTGAGCTCGATAGGAGCTATGATTGTCCAGTAGCAGATGATTGGACATTTGCTACTAATGTTTGTGAGAAATTAGGGTTATTCTATGAGCTTACTGAGCTATTTTCTGGGACAAAATATGTTACAGCTAACCTGTTCTTCCCTAAAGTATGTGAGATTAAACTTAAACTCAACTCTTGGGGTCATGATGAAAATGAAACTATTAGGAACATGTCTGCTGCAATGATAAAAAAGTATGATAAGTATTGGGCTGACATCCATGGTCTTATGGATGTTGCTGTTATTCTTGATCCACGTCTAAAGATGACAATGTTACATGCTTGTTATATTGCCCTTTTTGGAGAAGAGGCTGCTGGAAAATATGTTACAGAGGCCCATGAATTGCTTACTGGTTTGATGAAACATTATAATGTGAAAGACCAAGACTCTGTGGCTACATCCTCTGGTGGTGCCCCTTCTGCAGTTAGTGCAGCTGCTGTGTTGTCCATATTTAAAACCCTTGCTGCAAATAAGAGGACTACAAGCTTTGTTAGAAGTAAGAATGAGCTTGATCGCTACTTGGAAGAGGAAACTCTTCCTCATGATGAGAATGATTATTTTGATATCCTTGGCTGGTGGAAGTTGGAGGGAGCTCGTTATCCTACCTTGAGGCTAATTGCTCGTGACATTTTAGCTATTCCAATCACCACAGTAGCTTCTGAATCGGCTTTCAGTACTAGTGGGAGGGTTTTAAGTGAGCATCGCAGTCGTCTTACTCCTAAAATGTTGGAAGCTTTGATGTGCAGCCAAAGTTGGCTTCGTCACAATCTCAAAGGTATAAAAATGTGCATCTACAATGAATTCTTTTCGTTAATACATGAACTGCTGCAGCTACTAATGTTTGAACTTGAATGTAGATGACGGTGATGGAAGGTTCAATAGCTTTTGGTCATGTCTTGAAGACAATGAAGAATCTGAAAGATGAATCTTGCATCACTAGAGCGGATTCCGACTAATTAACTTGTTCATGTCTTATTTATTTGCATCACTTGGAAGACTTTGCTGTTGAACAATGTGTTCTTCTATGGTCGGCCTGTACTGTATTGTTGAATGTGCTATGTGTGGTGAACTAGAACTACTGAACTACTGAGATTGTGTATTTGGGTATGTGTGGTGAACTACTGAACTGAGATGTGAGATATGTGATCTGTGATGAACTGAGACTGCTATGTGAATGTGTGATCTATTTATACTTCTGTCATTCTGTGTATATATTTTGACATGTATGTATGTGTTAGCTGTCACATACTTCTGTTAATTGTGATCTATTTATACTTCTGGCGGGTATACGGGCATGCCCACGGGCATGTTTTGCCCGCGGATAGCGGGCGCGGGTGGATATTGCTACCCGTGGCGGGTAGCGGGCGCGGGCGCGGGCACAAAAATAATCTCGCGGGTGCGGATTTGCGATACATGTATCCGCGCTGATTTTACCCGTTGCCATCTTTATCCGACACAAAGGTAGGCTGAACTGATGGAGAAGTTGCTACAGGCTCATCATCCTCATCACCATTGTCCGTACTGCTGTCCCCATCCTCCTCATCATCCTTCCCATTGTCGTCATCATGATAGGAGTCCTCCTCTGTGTCTTCAGCAGAAGCTGCCTCAGACTCAGAATCTCCAAATGGTCTTGTGGAAGGGCCTACGCCGCTAGCGATGTTTTGAGCAGTCTCATAGGCGGCAAAAGGATTCTCAAAGACCTTATCTGAAGAGTCATTTGAGACTATCTTGCCGGCATCCCTCAACAGCTCCTTCTACCGGCGCTCCATCTTCTTGATCTTCACAGCATTTTTAGTACATATGTTGAAGATGGCCTTGAGTGCCTTCCTGATGGGCGACTCGAAAGACTGAGAAGAAGAGCCGGACCGAGAGGTAGCTGAAGGAAACTTCACTTCAGGCGGAGCTGGTGGACGGTAAGCTTTGTGCTTCACCTCCTTCTCAAACACAAGTCCTGACACTTCCTCTATCATTTTCATGATGTAAGGAGCATAAGCCATCCTCTTTTGGGCTCCACCACGATGTTGAAGATTTCAAACCAAATGTACTTCATCACACTGACAGGTGGCTGATTTCTCCTCAGCCTGGCAAGCAAGGTGAAGTGGCGAGCGGGAAGAGCTATGGCATCGCCAGCCTTAGGAGATAGAGTTGCCCTTATCATGTTTAGGAGAATCTTGTAGGGAGGGAGAAGCCCTTTGGTAGTGCCCATGCAGTTTCTAGGTGCCCCATCGGCATAGAGAACCAAGGTCCTCTGAATGGACATCGTCTTTTTACTGTGCAGATTTGGCCGGTTCAGATCATCAGGGTACAATCCCAAGATGGCTGCGAACTGAGAGATAGTAACTGTGTACTCTACACCCTGAGTCCGCCATCTCATCTGACGCTCATGTTGTGGGCTCTCCTCAAAGAATACGGTCACATAAAACTGACTGATCACTTCCTCACTCCAGTCATACTGAAGTCCCATGATACCTCCAATATCCTTATCCAGACAAAGCTTGATCACATCCTTGAAGATCCGCCCCTTCTGACGCTGCATGTACTCCCAGTCTATATACTTCACCTCCATGACCGGCTTAAGTCGACTCATGAAGACTGAGTTGTACCAGTCTACCTAGACGGCAGTGACAAAGCGAGGATCTGCTTCCTGTCTCTGCCGTACCTTGCCACATCGTGCAGATAATCAAAGTGCTGCCTGGCAATGTGACCAAAAGGAGTGGTGCTGACAGCCCTGTGCTTGATCACTCGGATTGGGTCATCAAAAGTCCCAGTGCCAGAGCTGCGAGTGCCACCACTGCGAGATCCACTACGCCTTGGTGGCGGTGGAGCAACTGAATCCCGAATAACTAAGGCAGAGCTACGAGTCTGTCTTGTAGATGGAGGCTGTGTAGCGACCCACTTGCCTCCGCCTGCCCTCCTGCTGCTGCTAGCACGAGCCAATCCCTTTCCCTTATCAGCCCGTCTGGAAGGCGACTCTTGATCACTTTGGGTACCGGATGTGATGATATCTTGTCTTGCCTTTTAACGCTTCTCTCGAGCCATTGACACTGAAATACAACCATGGAATCAAAGAAAGTACTGAGGTCAAGGAAATATTGGAAGAGCCAAGGTTACATAGGCTAGCAGAAACAGCCGGTCGAAGGGTCCGACCCAGGGGCCGAAGCCTCTGGCCAGGCCAAGAGTGCTGGTCGGAACCTCCGGCCATGAGGACCGGAACCTCCGGCCGACACAAGGCTGCGACTTGATCTTCAAAAACTAGCCAATGCATTTTATCCAAAACTATAGATCGATGTTCTATGGGTGTGCACGAAGGTTTTTCACCAAGGGAAACTAGTACTAGGTTCACATATTGAGAGATCGGGTCAAAAATATGAAAAACCTAAGGAAGAGATCGAAACCAATACCTTGAGATGAGAGAGCGCAAAAACGTCGACGGGACGGAGTCTCCGACCACCAAAGAGGAAGAAAACATGAATGCCCGAGGATTTTTGTTGATTAGAGTTGAAAATCGCCCAAAATGGAATGGGAGAGAGTTAGGGCTGAGAGGGGATGAAATGAGGAGAGAGAAAAGCTCCTAGCCGCCCACAGGGGGTGAAAACCGATGGTGGGCCGGAATGAAGTGGAGTAGTCTCCTAACGGCTAGAAACCAAGTTTGGGCTTTATAGGCAGTTGCTTACGTCAGTTAGCCGTTACTCACAGGTTTTGGCCAGGAGGTTCCGACTCCAAAGGTAGGAACCTCCGGCCAACACTTAGTCTCTGGCTGAGTTGGCTAGTCGGAGCCTTCGACCCTGGGGGTCAGAACCTCCGATCCTGACACTGAAACTAGCCCATCCCAAATGTATGTGTTGTGCCAAAGTAATGGACTCTCAGCTATTTGGATCTTAAGCACTTGAGTGGTCTTGGAACACTGCTTGCAACCCCTCTTGATAGTACGGTTTTTCCTCGACTCAAAAGAAAATTCAAAAGAATTCAAAATAAACTCCGAGTCGCTTCGCCGTTTTGTGTCATGTTTTTTGTGGGAGTCTCCATGCACCACACTAAGCAACCTAGGACTAATTCTCTGCACAATTCTCGATAAACTCATTAGTCCCTTAACCGCTTTGTCATTAATCCACCAAAACCCACTTAGGGGTTAGATGCACTTTCACCTAGACAGGGAGACGACGCGACAACCAAAACATGGACTTATTGACGACTATCATGGTAGTCTTATTGACAACTGCCATAACACACCGTGGGGCCTTCGGTTGAACGGATCACACTTCAGTTCTCGCCATTACCCATTCTAGCTTATGGTTAGTATAGGTATTGCTTCGCAAAGATAGCTCGTGAACCAGTCCTTAATTGTCATGAGAATCACTAGCATCATCACCATTCCATGTGCTCACAACTCACCATCAGTCAAGTTTTAGTTGGCAAGATTAATTAACCAACCACGACCAACCATCGTGAAAAGATAACCATTATTCATTAAGTAATCATTGCTGAATCAATAGTTTCTCTCATATAAAATGACACTAAAATTTCTATGCATTAGCTAAGTAGATCCTAAACAATCTAGCTAGATCATTAATTAGACATCCAGCTAGTCAGTATTAATTAACCAGGGTATCAAGGCAAAGATATCAATAGCAAAATGGCCATAATCATGGAATATATGATTTATAATAAATACCCATATAATGACATTCCAAAACTTGCATGCAATAACGTTAAAATAAAATAATTTTCACAAATGGGATCAACATGTTCAAGAGGATTATCGTGTGACTTGCCTTACAATAGAAAAGTCTTCAATTGGTCTTCCGAAACTCTTTCTCGAACTTCGCGACCTTCTGAAACGGCGGAAACTAAACGACTACAAGCAAAATAAGAAAAAAAACACTAAGAAACTCTAAATAAATAGTACATAAACAAGTAGATTATGATTATAGATGAATTTAGAAAGAAAAATGGTCGAATTGGAGTTCGAACGGAAAAGTTACGGCCTTCCGAAGTTCGAATTCAGAGAATATCCGAAAAGAATTGGAAAAGAAATATTGTTGAAATATTCCCTCGGATTTTTCAATTAAAAGAATTATTTTTAAATAGAAAAAAAGATGGGGCCCACTATTATAAGCTTGGTTTATATGGGCTGAGTCTATGGAACAGAGGAGAGAGAGAAGTGGTGGACTGGCTGATGTGACAGCTGAGGTGGATGCCGAGGTGGCGGCTAGCGCTGAGGTGGCATGGATCCATGGGTTATGGAAATCCGAGGGCTGAGATTTAATCTCGAAGATCGGACAATCGAGATTCACTTTGGTGTCTTCATGAAGATCTAAAAGATCCAATTGATCGAGTCAATCCAACGGCCGAAAGGGTTTTTGGAGCTGTTGACCGGGCCCGTTTTGTCATTCACAGGGGAGGAGATACCGATGGGCCCACTGGTCATACACAGAAGAGGGGAAGCCGACGGAGGGGCCCACTTGCGGTGGCATAGAGGAGCCAGGCGAGCTCGGTCGTGCCCGTCCATGGTGTGGCGCGGCAGGTGTTAGACGGCGACGGCGACAGACGGCGACCACCGAGGCAGCGCGGCGAGATGTCAGCGAGGATGGCGTCGTCGGGCGGCGGAGGGCGGCGGCGTGCCGAGGACGGTGAGGGACGGCGGAGAGCGGAGAGAGCAAAGACGGACGGCGTCTTCCCGAGCAGAGGGACACCGGAGAGGGAAGGGATGAGGAGGGCGGCGGGCTTCGGGGCTCACCGGCGGGCGAATACGATGACGACGACCACCGTGGCGGCTAGGGCTCCCGCCAGTGGCGGCGGCGGCTACAAGCAACGGCGGCGCTCGACTTGCGGACGGCGGCGGCGAGCTCGAAGCGAGGGACGGCGCAAGTCGGTGGCGGCAGGCTAGTGCACGGGTGAGAGAGGGGGGGCAGCGATGGCGCTATTTATAGAAGGGAGGGGACTAGGACGCGGCGGCGGCTCCGGAGTCCGGTGGCGTCACGGGGTGTGCGCGGGCCGGGTCGGGGCCGAGACGGTGCGGGGGCGCGGGCCAGCCCGGCAACGGAGCGGCAGGCCAGGCCGGGGCCAAGGGGAGAGATGCGCGAGCCAGGGGCTGGGCCGAGGAGCTCGGGCGGCATCGGGCTCCAGTCCAGACCGAGTGAGAGGACTGAGGAAGAAGAAAGAAGAACGAAGAAGAAGAGGGGAAAAAGAAAAAGGAAGGTGAAAATGAAAAGGAAAAGAGAGAAGGGAAAAGGAAAAAGAGGAAAAATAAGGGGGTTTTCTGGAAAATTTCAATTTGGCAAAAATTGGAATTTTGGGATATTACAAAATCTGAGGAATTGTTTAGAATTTTGGTAACTCGGAGATACTTCACGGAATATGGAAATTGGATAAGCATTAGAAAATTTGGGGAATTTTAGGAAATATAGAGATAAAAGGAATTTTGGGACATTTGGACCATTGGAAATTGAGGAAATCAAATAAATATTGTTGTGGGATATTTTAGAGAATCGGCAACGCGAGGGTATTTTCCGATATTTTGAGAATATAAGAAAGATTCAAAATATAGGAATATATGGGGAATAGAATATTAGGGAATATTTCACGGAGATCAAAATTGGGCAAAAATTCGGAATATGGAGGATTTGGGTTTATTCCGAAAGGACTTGGATTTTTGAGGATACATAGAGGATTTATTTCAAAAAAAGAAATAGTTATTTCGGATACTGAGAATTTCGGATTGGGAGTTCAAAAGGATTTTAGGGTTTCGAAATGGCACCAGGTATTGATAAAGGAGAGGAACACGGGTCCGAGTCAAAGAGAAAGATAAAAGAATTAGACCAGAAACGACCTAAGAAAAGGATTTTAGAATTTGTTCAAATAATTACTGAAAATGATCTTTGTAATATTAAAATTAATTCTAGAGCTCCGAAAAATCTAAGAAAATTTCAGAGTATAATTAGACACAGAGAATTTATTAAAAATAAATTCAACAGTGATTTATTAAAGAAATTTTTATTTCCCATTTTTACTTTACTTAATTACTTTACTTTACTATTTAATATAAATTCTTGAAAATTCATTATTAATTACTTATTTAATTCCTGAAAAATCGGGTTGTGACAGCATGCTAACAATCTCTCAAGTCTCAACGATATAATTGGACCAGCGCTACATGACATTTCTATGATGTGCACGGACAGTTAACAAGTAAAATTTGTTTTAACTCTTTAATAACCAAATCTTTTCAACTTGGAGCGCCCATTTTACTATTTGGTTTATCTTGGACCGGCCCTTCTCTCCTCCACGGAACCCAGCGGCCCAACAACCGCTAGTTAGCCATCTTCTTATTGTCCCTATTATTATTGTCAGAGCATGTCCAATAGACACCCTATCTCCCTCGCTACCGCAAAATTTAGGGAAAACACCCTCAAATCGGCCTCCAGTGGGCACCCTATCCGGCGCATCCATTTTTTAGCTAGCTATTTTGCAAGGCAAGGCAAGTCTACTCACTATCAAGCTCGAGCACCAACTGCCACCGTCCTGAATTCAGAGCTCGCATGAGCATGGCCTCTTCCCTGCCTCCATTATGATGCCAACCCCGCGTTCCTCCTCCAATGTCGCAATCGCTTGCTGCTGCTCGCTGAGCCTCCTCCTCTCCTCCTCTTCACATCCTCCTCCAACGCCGCTGTCCCCCATAGATCGAGCACACCGCTTAATTCCATCCACCGCTATAGCTCCCAAATCGACTACTGATGCCTCATCTACTACTCCGGTGCCACATCTAGGGAGCAAGATCGCTCGCTAGCCATGCATCCTCTTCTCTGTTTTTCATGGAGTGTCCTTTTTAGGTTATGGCTAATGGATTATGTACAGATTATCTGTGCGGTACGACTTCTCCGTAAACTTTCTAAAACTTCCTACATAAGATTATTTAGATAACTTGTCCTAACCTATTTATTAGGTATATAATCGTATTAAATTTATCCTTGTAAGAAATTTTTCATAATATCTGAAACTTGAGAAATGAACTTATCTTCAAGAACAAAAGGCCAAGTGTTCTGGGCATCTAGAGCTTAGACAAATTTGCCAGAGCACTTCACCTCCGATGGCTGTGGTTCGAGTGGTGGGCGTCAGGCAAACCTTGGGTCGGATCCCCAGTACCCTGCAACAAGAATGACAAAGCCCTTTTTGCCACCTCTACCGTAGTAACTCTGGAAAATGGAAGGAAGGCATGCTTCTGGGAGTTGAATTGGATAGGTGGCAGAAGCCTAAGATCCCTTGCACTGAACCTCTATCAGC
This sequence comes from Oryza meyeriana var. granulata, assembly GCA_003991445.1. Classification (NCBI taxonomy): domain Eukaryota; kingdom Viridiplantae; phylum Streptophyta; class Magnoliopsida; order Poales; family Poaceae; genus Oryza; species Oryza meyeriana. The sequence goes on along the minus strand of RYFJ01002041.1, from coordinate 130,361 downwards.
ATTCAAAGGGGAAGAAGCGATCAGTACATATAGCATTGCATGATGGCAAATGGATAGCTGATATACGGGATAACCTGACCACGGCACTGCTTGCCAAATACTTTCAGATTTGGGAGGTGTTATTGGCAGACAACAGGCAGCTGGTGGAAGGTGTGGACGACACAATAACTTGGAAGTGGTCGATGAGGGAAGAGTACACAGCGAAATCAGCCTACCAAGCTCAATTCAGGGGCACAATCGAAGAACTTTGGCAAGACTGATATGGAAAGCATGGGTGCATTCCAAATGTAAGCTCTTTGTTTGGCTACTCATGTAGAACAGGTTGTGGACGGCGAATAGATCGCAAGTTAGAGGATGACCCAACAATTACTTCTGCCAATTGTGCTATAGAAACTTGGAGACGCCCACGCACCTCATTGTTGAGTGCCCGTTCTCCAAATCCTGCTGGTGTGCAGTGCTCTCAAAAATCCAGAAGGAGCACATACTCCTCAGGACAAGCTCCCAAGACACATTGGTTGATTGGTGGAGCCGAGCAACGTTCACCGCGAACGCCTCCATGACGAAAGTCTTGAAATCAGTTTTCATCCCTGTGGCCTGTGAGTTGTGGAAAGAGAGGAACAGGCGAGTTTTCTAGCAAGAGGAATTGACGCTACACCAATTGGTCAACCGTATCATGGATGAAATGCATTGCTAGTGCTTAGGAGGAGCTAAACATATCACCACAATACGACATCAATGAGCTAGCTACCCTGTGTACACTTTTTCCTTTTTACTTTCAGTGTAACTTTGCAGCCCTTGGCTGTTTTTTTCTCCTGCTATTAATATATACGCTGGCTGCCTAGCCGGCCTTTCAAAAAAAAGGTCAAGTGTGCAATCCTGGAGGCATCTTTTTAAAAATAACCTCTTCATCCTTTTACACCATTTGAACTCTTCCGAGAAGTTTTAGATCTTTGGCTTAATACCTTGTAATATTTTCTTGTTATTAAACTTGAAATTTTACTTGGTGCACCATGATGCCCGGGCCTTAAGATTCAGGTTGGGTATATACCTATTTTAAATGAGTATGAAAATTTTAAAAACTTTTTTTATAAATATTAACTTGTTTACTAGCTAGTTCAAATAAGTTTAAACAGAATTTAAACTTATACATACTTTTTTTTGCTTAAATTTTGATTCTAGTTATGTGTCATTCAAACATATAAATTATATAGGTACGTGATATGGAATGATAAAATAACTTTGAATTTAAGATGTTTTGTTATAAGGTATGGACATCAATCAAACTGTTACACCTGGATATATAACTAAAGTTGAAAAATCAAAAAATTTGAACAAAATTCGTATATTTCAAACCTTGAGACTCGGGCACCATAAGGCCCTAAACGGGTGTCACAAATATATATATATATGGATATGAAAGTTGTGTGATGAAAAGTTTTTTTCCCTCTTTTTTTAGGACACTTTATTTTTTAGGAAATAGTAAGTCTCCAGGTGAATTTTTGGGAAAGTGTTCTTAAAAAAAGAGGGAAAAAAACTCTTCATCACACAACTTTCATCTAGATATCAGGACCTTCTTATCAGGAAAGTTTCAACCGGAGACTTGGAAATACGAAAGTGTCCGACGACTTTCTACCTGGCACACAAACCGTCTGCAATTCTGCGTGCCTCATGACTAAAACTGAAAACGGTAATGATAATATGATTGATTTTATATAGGAAGGGTTAGAAGTTGTACAATTGAATATATATAACAGCATCTGCTGTTGTTCTACCTAACAAAAGGTTAATATAATTACACCCACTGAGATGGAAAGGAACAGGAATGCCTCCAATACATCCAGGGAGGTCACTTTGGTGTTGAGTATGTAGAGCATCACCAGAAGCAGCAATTTTACCGTCGCCATTCTTCCAAGGTTGGTGTTTCCACTCCGATATTCTTCATATCTCTTATATTTGCTGGTTAACATAAAGTAGCTTCAGTCACCAGTAATCCCAGAACAAAATAAAAGACATTGAACAGCGTGCAGTTTCTTTTAATCAGCTGACAAAGCTGGAAGAATTATAGTCGCCAACAAGAGCTGTGGCGGGTTATTAGCTTATTGTAACCTGACACTTGCAACTTCGATGCTAAATTACTGCACGTTGTGAATATGGATACAGGATGTGTTAAATTCCTTATATTTTGAAACTATATCTTTATTTATATTGAATAGGGTTTACACATTTCCCTACCCTTTGATTCCTCAATTTGTAACACCTTCAAAATGAACTAACATTTATAAATAAAAGGCTAAATCATATGTTGTCCAAAAACTTGACTTCATGCAATCTGACAAGCAGCTCCAGAGAACAAATCAAAGCACTATGCAATAAGAATTTGATGGCACCATAACAAATGAAGTCTTATCTTTAAATGAGCTTAGCTCTCTAGGACTACGTGCTATTCCAGAGTTCCACTGTTCCCAGTCCAGTAACATTTCTATCACTGAAGACAATCAGGGTCTCTGGTATTTTAAAATAGAGCACTTTATTGACATGGAAAAGTTGCCTGTTTAGTTTGAAAGCCTATCTACCATTAGTCTAAAGTCTAAACATGTCCATATCAAATTGTCAAGATCCAGTTCTGTTCACAAATATGGTCATCTTGGTGTGGAGTATATAAGAAGAGGAAGTAAGAAAAAATATTACTCACACAGATGAATCTCTGGCCTAGCAGCAGCTGTTGCATCAATAATAACTGTAACTTTCTCATAGTCCAGTGCTACAGCATCAAAGACCGTCTGCCGAATGCAATTCGGTGTTTGAACCCCTGAAATTAAAAAATAGACACATAAGTAATGTGATTATGTGCAATGTAGTATGGACCCTCAAGCACAAAAGAAAGGTATCAATCTTTGTTTGCAATGTACTAGACTACAAACAGTACTGTACAATCATTCACTTTTGGGACTTTTCACCCCTTTCATATGATAGTTTTTATTGCCATTATATGTCAACTTAGAATATAAGAATGTTAAAAAATTGCAAAGTGAAATAAACGAAAAAGGAATTGCTACCCTTAAACAACAAATGCAAAATAACAAAAATTTACTACCAAGCTCTAAAAACAAATCTCCATTACACAACCGATGGGTATCAGTGCTTACCAACAATAACCAAATTCTTTATTCCTGAGGTTTTGAGGACAGAATCAAGGGGTGTCGCAAAGAAAGCGCTAAACCTCGTCTTTACCAACTTATATTCCCTTGTTTGATAACAAGCCCATCAGCTAGCTCAGCACCTTTCAAACCTTTCACTGTTGGACCCTTTCCACCAGAATAGAAGTGTCTGCGAAAAACTTCAACATCTGCTCCAGAAGGGTCATGCTCTCTGACCACCTACATGCAGTTGATCATCAACCAAAGTCTCAGAACTCAGAATTGTGATAACATCTTAATCCATTAACGTTAAAGCCCCTACCTGGTGAATCATAAAGCTTTGGGTAGGAAGGAGAAATGTAGATTGCACTAATACAGGTTAGCTGCTAGTTTTGCAACACATCCAACGATTATCATAATAGCATGTTTAGTAAAGTTCAAAATTACATGTAATGAATACAACCATGAACATGCATAAGTTGCCCACAAGTCAATTAAAAAGGAACCAAAATATAGTTTCATATTGGAAATTGCGCCTAGCAGATTATTCGCTTTGTAGATTTTAGAATAATGCCGTATAGTTCCAAGTATATCCATTCCACATATAAGACATAATCAAGGATCATTTAGAAATAGTAACATATATCTATACTCCTTTAAAAGAGAGTAGTGGTGGTGGTGTGTGGTGAATCTGCCACCACCCCCACCACCAACTCCCTACTTTTTTTTGAAAGGAAAAATGACAGTGTGGACCCAAAGGACCACATGTCAACCAGCCCCCACCAACTCTCTACTTTTTATGGGAAGAAAAATGACAGTGTGGGGCTAAAGGGCTCACATGTCAGTAACAAATATATGCAACAATTAAGAGATGATATATGTGGAAGATGATGGTAATAACCGGTTAATGATAATTTTTTTAATTAAAAATCTCGTTGCAACGCATGGGCAAATATGCTAGTCACATAAAGAATCTCATGAATAAGTCATATACTCATTGATCAATAATAAGTTATTTATCTCAAGGAATACTTTATTTATAAATTCATAAATATAGTATGTGATACAATCATCTCTATGATTGCCTCTAGGGTACATCACTAACACCACGAACATGCATAAGTTGCCCACAAGTCAACTAAAAAAGAGCCAAAATATAGTTTCATATTGGAAATTGCGCCTAGCAGATTATTCGCTTTGTAGTTTTTAGAATAATGCCGTAGAGTTCCAAGCATTACAAAAAAACACCTACCATCTGCTATTTAGAGATGAAATAGAGGGAGTCAGTCAACTAATCCAGCAAAGCAGCAACCCTCTAATATCCAAATTGGTTTCATCATATAAAAAAATGTATGTCTATTGTCCCACATAAACTTTGTTCTTTACGTACAACATATACATGAAAAATAATGAATAATATCTGGTTGGATGCAGAGAATTTGGTTCTAGCGTCGCAACAGAAAAAGAAATGAAAAGATAAAAATCAGGCTGCAAAATGAGGAACTGAAAGCACCATTGCAGTTGCACGCCATCTGATGCTGAAATACTAACAGACATTGCAGACCCAAACAACAAGCAGGATGGCAAAGAGAAAAAAAAAACAAGACCTTGAAAACCTTCCTAGAATCTAGATTGTATCCTGACGAGAACAAATTGCATTGAACCAAGAAATCTGTGGGACTTGCTTGGAGCACTGGCTACATAAGATTCCTCCTGAATTGGACCACGAAATTCGTAGTCCTCGTCGCATTCAACCAAGAATCGAGACAAATTAGTGGCTCAAAGACCAAGCTAATTACACTAGGACGAAACGAAGGTGTGCTAATCAACGAGAACCGAGCACCCGAGAAGAAGAAAGAACTGTACCCAAACGACGAAGATGCCGCGCTCCCTCGCGACGGCGACCGCCTCGGCGACGGTGGGGACCACGACCTGGCCGCCGTCCACCAGCATCGGGCTCCGCATCGCCGGGTCAACGAAATCCTTCTGCAGACCACACAGCCATCAGAACTCACACCACTCAAAAAGACAACATCTTGGAACCAAGAACTCTTCCCCCTTCCAAAAGAAACCAAAAATTCCCCCCACACCTGCATGTCGATGACGAGCATGGCCGTCTCGCTCCACTTGGCGCTGGCAGCCGCCATGGATCGCCGCGATTTGGACGGAGCGCTCGAGATTCTGGGGATTATGCTGCCGCCGGAGAGCCAACGCTTCTTGAGGTAGTGGAGGAGGAACTTATCGAGGGAGAGGAGCAGCACCAGCAGGCACGACATCAACGCCAGATGTGATGTCATAAATCACAAGCCCAAAAAATTGCTGATGCGATGCTCTGCAGAAAGAGAATTTTTTTCATCCCAAAATTCACTGTTTGAAAAAGAAAAGGAGCCAAATTCACCCCAAAAAAGAACAAAAATTGGATCTTTGGGGGCCTGTGGTGGCTGGCAGCAATTGCTGCAGCCGTCATGAATCTATGAATCAGGATGGTTGAAGTGACTGAGATTCAGAGATTGTGGTGGTTTGGTTGGAGTTGGTTTGGTAGTCTTGGGAGGTTGGACTTGGACCGTGATGAGGTAGAGGATCAGGAATTCAGGACTTGAGGAGTACGGATTTGACGTTTGTAGTGAAAATGGATATTCTTTTGGAATGTTTTATTGTGGTTTGAGATTTGTTTGGGATGTATTGAGTTATTTTTGGTTGGTGTCAGAAATTGTCTTTACAGAATTTACAAGTTACCAAAATTCGGTCATCAGATTTGGTTGTCCATGAATGTGCCAAGTTATTGCAAAAGAAAACTATTGTCTTTTCATATTACTCCTAGATAGTATATTCTTAAAACTATAGTGAGTTCCTATATATGTGTACATCTGCTTCGCACAACTTCAGCCAATTTTGATTTTTTTTTTAATTCTTATAGAGTTTTTTTATTTGCCTTCTTAGCGATCATGAAAAGAGAGCTAGGCAACGAAAAACGACAAAAGAAAAAACCCAACCCTAAAATCAAAATTTATAATTTATAATCAGCTCAAACAGGTCGTGAGGCACATCTGTATCCTTTTTGTTAGTATATGATAACTGACAACACACGTCTTCGTCAATACCTCATTTGTGTCGGTAAGACTGCATGAGGACATGTGAAACATAAACCATAAAAGTGTGCTTCCAGCGACAGGATAACGCTATAAGACAAACTAATCACACTTACCTTTCCGCTAGCCAATTCTGACCAGGAAGACGTGTGCATAACTACAGATCGAGCTATGCTCACGATACTTCAGAAGTTCAGAGGGGCATAAATGGAACTGCCTGAGATGAATGATAGTACCATGTACTGCTCTGATTAAGTGACAGCCTCCATTCATGAGCAGTAAAAATTCTGCAATATGATTTCGTGCAAATGGCGTCTTCCTTTAACCCAACAAAAAAAAATCTATGCTAATTGGTTTACTGTTTCTGTAGCTCTCTGGTTGAAACTATAGTGCTAAGTGAAGACCAGATTAGGACTCGAGGTGTGACAAGATCGGAGGGCTAGTTCATCTCAAACTTATCGATGATTTGACCTGAACAATGCTACAGACCAGGAGGCTTGAGAAATGGGATAGGGAAGAGGCTCTCCACGTCGACCTGGGTACCAACAATGTTGTTCACAAGTTCGTTTGAAACAGTTGTGCCTTTCCACCCATTGAACCAAGGGCCCCCACCAACTTCTAGTGCCGCCATGTTGCTTGTCGCGTCGAGTATCACCTGCAAAAAAATAGGAAATACATTGCAGCCTTGTAGGTAATGCGCCATATAATATTGCTAGTTTTTTAGAGTAATCAGAATAGCTTTCTTGATTTGAAACATGGTTACAAGCTTTAGTGACTGCATCAACAAAAATTAGTCACTATATTCTATTTCAATAGAAGTGTGCCTATACTGACCAGTATGTGCAGAATCAGAAATTAGTCCCACTAGTGTTCAAAAGTGATAAAATGTGGATGACATAAAATGGATGATCTACTTGATCAACACGATAAATTAATATTTTGAGAAATAAACTTAACAAATAGCTTAGAACAAGTGCAATGCAGTAGAAGAAAATTTTTTGAAAAATCAAATTTTTAGATTCTTTGTCGCCAATAATCTGGGCTGGCTGGACTCCCGTAGGTAAAGACTAAAGAATGTGTTCCTTGTCTCAAAATACTTTTTAGTATTTGAATATGGAGAGCATGACAGCACAGCTAGCATCATCCATATATATTATTATCCTATATTCAAAGCAATAACCAACATTGAATTAATGCGTTTTCTGTTGCTCCATGGGCAGAGGATTATAGAGGCCATAACTCCATCAGGGGTCATTGTGGCCCTAACTTTTAAGATTTCTTACGAGTCAAGACTAAATAGTGGCGTTTAGGTAATCTAGAAAAGATTAGCAGTAGAATTTTGGGTCATATACTGATTTGCCTGCCACATCTGGCAATCCTTGTGAATCATATAATAGAGTTCAACTTTGGAGGCAGCTAAGCCAAATGGCACATTAGGTTTGCAACAGGAGTTACATAAGCTATCTGAAAACAAATTCTGATGGCTTCATCATCATGCATGCGTACCTTTCCCTTGCCACCATCATCTCTCTTTTCCCACATTTGCAGCTTCAGATCACCATAGCAGGTGTCTTTGCATGCTGGCACTAGTCCAGCTTCCATAGTTGGAGCTCGCAAAGCAGTGCCTGATTCATTGGTGGTTGCTTCTATTTCAACCTGTGGCAAAGTAGCAATGCATGTTATTAAGGATCGCGTTCACCAGGTGCTAGGCACTAGTCCGGTGATAGGCCAGCTCCTGGCTCTTAATTGGATACTAGACCAGCATAGGCAGGATAGGTGCTGCCAGTCTCCTTTTAGAACATTGAATACTGATTAAGGGACATAGAACCACATAAAAGTAACCTTACAAACTAAGAAACACCTATAATACACCTAGGAAAGCTAAGTGGAAATCTTGCTCAAATGTGAACAGTAGCCAACTAGCACAAGCACTGCAGACACTGTATCACATTTTCACCACGTCGGATGATAATTACCAGATAATTTTTGTTCTCGCCAGACATCTTCCAGTGACCCCAAGGGGCAATGTCCCAGCTTACTGTCCCAGTCCAAGGCACAAATTCATAGAATTTTCCCTCAGAATGAACTCCAATCTGCAGAGAACAAACAAGAGCTGTTATGTATTGAATTAGTACATCTTCTGTTTGCTCATTACATGTTTCCTACTATGAAAGTTAATATCATATTTATACATGAAAATATTCAGGGCACAAAGCACACAAGCATCCCATTGAAATTACTGGTTAAAGAAACTATATCTATAACCTGGTCTCTAGAACTCCATAGTTGCGTTGATGTGACAGTGAAGGAGTACAAAAGCAAGGCAAGAAAGTGGATAAGAATGGTGTTAGACCTTCTATAAAAGAGGAAGAATCCATAATAACATCACAGGAACACCATAGTACATTTAGAGGAAATAAAGCATGCTGAAATTCTCTTTGGAACAAGAAGAGGTCATTCCAACCCTGTCTCAGGCAGCACAGAGGCTTATGCTGCCAATGCTTTTACTCAACATGGTGGCTTTTCTCTACGTTGGTTGTCTAGACTGTCAGAGGTCTCTAGTTGTTGTGGTACTGTGGGATGAAAGTCGCCTAGATACATACAATTAGTGAAACTTTCATGATACATACGCAAAAAAGATCTAAACTTAAATCCACTGCAGTAAAGGGGATACTAAGTTGTGGGATAACCATTCGCAGCAATACATTTATCCACTAAATCCCTAAAATGTCATATCAGTGACCAGTCCTGAAATTAAAATGGACCCATACTTCGAAAACGGGTAAGATTTTATCTGTCAATCCTTTTTTACCAGCTGGCCAAACAGTAATATTCCCATTTGCCTTACTGGCAGATATCCAGCAATCAAGCTTGCGTGATGCGCTAAGTTGCAGAACAAACTAGAAGTATGGATCAGATTAAAAGCTGAAAGTGTCAGGACTCTACCAGTGAAGGACTTTCATAGGTTTCGCCCAGTCCAATTTTCCTTAATCCGCCAGCAGCCGTTAAAGCAACTTCACCAGATGCGCCTGAGAAGACATTGCACTGGATCTGTATGAGCAAAGGTGTTCAATTAGTTAGTTTGGTCACTCATGTGAAGTGTTTGAGTAAAATTAAAACATACTCCCTCCGTTCACGTTTACTTGTCACTTTTGACCATGGCACGCAAATTTAGGCAATCATTTGCTTTCAGGTAAAATGACCATATTGCCCTCCACAACTAACTAGATACTTCTAGAACCACCAAATGTGTGGTGGAAAGAATAAGAAAAAAATGTGGACAATGGGAAAATGTGCATTAGGAAATGTGAAGTGACAAGTATTTGTGAACAAATAAAACGATCAAAAGTGACAAGTATTTGTAAACAGAGGGAGTATTGAATAATAGTCTATTTCATGAATATTTAAAAGAGCATAGCCTCTATAACTGATGACTAAATGTACCGGTACAATTGAGTACTTTTAACTGACCACACTATGTTTATAGAAGGTATTTTTTAGCACAATGCGCTACAACCATCATATTGCATGCCATTCTTGTAACCTTCACGCATATTGGGTTTGTTCGGAACCTTCACCCAGCTTCCTTTGAGAAAGAGAGGCAGGATGAGATGCAAGCCAAACCTTGCCCTGTCAGCAAGGAACTTCTCTATTAACAATATCCTTGCTTGGTGAGGTGAGCTTGCCTGGCAAAGCAAGCATTTTTGTTGCTACAAAACTGCCAAATCCAGGTGAGGCAAGGGATCCAAACAGCCCAAAAGTTGCTTATTGAGGATTGGAATATAAGGCCAAAGGGTCATCAAGCCACCTAATATTGAAGAGAAAAGGCATGCCTAACATAGCATAGACTTCTCGAGAAGGGAAGTTTTGGAAAGATCTACAAGAGTATCTACATAGTCATTGAAGAATAATAAAAAGACACAAGAATGCTCCATAAGAGTTTGGTGCTATAAAAGATGAAAGAGGACAGCCAAAGTGCAGCAAATAAAAAAAAAAAAAGAAAACTTCATGCCAATTTGTTGCTGAAACTATGGGTCTGGCAACACCAAACACAGAATTATAGCAAGAAATAACATATTTTCTTATCTGTAAATGACGCTATATTATTCAGTATTACAGAGTATCCATGACATCAGGATTAATGGTCAAAAGAAGATAGAAAAACGCACCCAATACCACTTCCTCGGAAAACCTCCGCCCCAGTTCTTTTCTGAATAAGAAGGAGCATTTTCAAATTCAAAGCGCTCTCCATCCCATTCAATCCATCCTGAGAAGTTGTACATTTGCAGAAGTTAGTATTAAAATATTAACTTAACAATATTATAACCTTATTAACAGATCAATCAACTTCCTAACACTATGTCATATCACCTTTTTAAAAGATCAATCAATTGTGCACTGCTATAGGACTGAACTGGAGAAATCATACTCAATGGAATAAAAGGATTGGACATATAGATATGACAAGCCACATTTCCTGATACTTTTTTAGTGCAGTTTGGGTTCCTACAGAAATATTAAAGAAAAAAATGAAATGAAGCTTCATAAATGGAAAACCAATTTTCACATTTTAGCTAAGAAATACAACTCCATCATACATGGTAGTTTTACACATGAGAGATGAATGTATCATTCAGTAAATTACTAGGTGGTACATGGGCCATCTACCTAGGATGAAAAACAGTAGGTAAAGAGAATAATTAAATATCTCTTTGTTCAGTTTATCAAATACAAACCTGTGGACAAACCACCAGCCATGCATATTTGCCAATGAGGTTCAAAGAAAGGAAAAGCAGCAAGCCAACCAGCAGTTGACTTCTGCTTTGATGTGACATCACCCCAGCCATATACTGGACGAGTGCTGTACTCCCATCTAGCTGTTTGGACATTTGGCACATACTTTGACCTGAAAGGGGGGCAACAGGTAATTTAATTTGTAATTGCTCCTTCAAATAGCCACAAAGTGTAAACTGTCTTTTCTACTTGATCTCCATTTATATTCTGGAGGGCACCATCACTTACGGTATGATATCCAGTCCAAACATGAACAGATAGGAGGAATTTTCTAGGATTTGCATGAAATATAAGCATCTTCAGAGTAATAAATTACTACACACATGATATATGACATAATATTACTAAATAAAACTAAAAGCATTGTCAAGCTTTGCTTACATTTTCTTACAATATGTAACATTCAATGCAACCGAACCATCCAGAGCAATTTTGTCAATTATCTGCCATCGTGGCTATACATGAATTACTATTTTTTCCTAAAAATAAATTTAAATTAAGTGCAACTATGAGCAAAGATGGTGCCACATCACCATATTTCCTCTCTACCGTTGAATTTGCAATTACAAATGTGTTACAGCACAATATATAGTTCAAGAAATTTAGAGCACCTAAAGCCTAGAAACTTCTATATCCCTCTCCGACAAGCCAATAAACATGTCAAGTGTGTTGTCTTTCATGAACTTGAAAAGTGCAAGCTAAAAAGCTTTATTTATTTTCTCAATTTATCTTGTCCTATTTTCAGTTACATAATCCCCTTTTACATATTAGGAAATTCATCTGCCTGATTTTCAGAATTCAGATTGGCAGAAAATCATGGTGTTCGAAAGATACTAATATTGAATGTCTTTTTGTACAAACAAGCATCCTTCCTCTCCCAATAGTTTTGTACTAAGCCGATATTTCAAATTCTGTACATGATTCTACAATATTATTTTTCTGATTGGCTAGAATACGTTACTCAGGTTATTTCATTTAGCAAATCCAACTACCGTTTATAGTTTTAGCTATGGAAAGAAACATTTCACACTAAAGTGACGGAAAAATACCCAATAAATAACAGTAATGGCTTTCCAATAAAACTTAAAAAATAATATTTATAAGAATAGATCTTAGATAAACATTAATATACACATGCCTTCCATCATCGCATATAAAGCCCTGATGCCAAATCGGTGTGACTTGGAAGCCTTCCAAAACTCGATTAGAAAATTCCTAAATAATGAAACATAATAATTGTTTATTACTTGAAGAAGTCATTTGCATGTGAAGCAATGTAGAGAGTGGCAAGCTACGGATCAGAGAAAATATCAGGGTAAACAGAATAATAGATAAGTCACCTCATTATTTAATTAAAACTTGCACGCTGAGAAAGGATCAAAGCGTACAAGAATGTATACTGGGAATCTCCCTTACAGGCCCACCAGTTTTTCCCTTTAGAATACTTGAAATTTTTAAATACAGAAGCACTACACAGTATAAACAAGGAACATTCACAATAAGCAGCACTCCTAAATAAGTAGATGATGATTAAGTATGCATTTTAGTACATACATTAACATTTATTATTTAAAAAAACATCATGCACATTAGCTAGTTGGTGAAATAATCATATATAAATCTAATGCATAAATAACCAACCATGAAAGATATGAAAGGCAGTCAGTCCTAACCACAAATTAAACAAGAAAATTAAGATTTTTCTAATGAATTTAATGGATATCAAATAGATGTGGAGTAGTTCAGGGCATGGCATTTAATATATGTTAGTAGAAAACTGTTAAGTAGAGAATAGATGCAGACCATTATATGAGTTTTTGCAATTCATAAGAATCCAAAAGGCATCTACCTGAGGGGGAACCTCCCCTTCTGGGGGTGTTGAGTCATTATTGGGAACGAAAGTGTTTCCGAGCATTAGTTCATGCCTACCTATCGAAATGCAGCTTATTAATTTGGAAATCAACATACTGTGGTGCACTACAAAAGTTCCATATGAACAGGAAAAGCAATACCAACTGCAAACAACAGAAACATGAAGTAAGCAATATTTGCACTACATATTGGTTTGCATTGTTCTGACTTTTGATCTGCAGATTTTTTTTTTAACTATCTTTTATCTTTTTAGATGTATTGAATGCTCACTACATTCAAAATAATTAAGGCTCCTAAGAATATGGGCAGTTGAACTGTTTGTGAAGATGTAGGTTGAGTATGAACGTACAAGTATATCTATCATGAAAACAACGCAGCTTCAAATTAGTTCTGATTTCATTAGGTTTTGCGAATATAAACCAGTATAAATTGTTCTCAAATTGACATCTTTATTGACTTTGATAATGACAAAAACATCACTGTTTTGTGACTTAATGCTGTAAAGTAGTAATTGGTAGGTATCCCTAACCAATGAATGCTTGTTAAGCACATTAACTAGATTCTGCAGCACAGCACTACCATCAGAACTGGACCCAACTTATTGATCAGAACACATTGTGTAAGGTCTACAATAAAATATTGTGAAGAGTTTTGGTTTGTGATGGACCATCCAGGTGCTGGTGCAGGTCTATATATTTCGCAGAACTAGACCACAAGGTCTCTCTAATACAAGTGCTGTTGATATCAACATATTTTCAAAAATGCATTTCTCCAGTTAATCTCGAACATGAAGAAAGCTTGATTCCACAAAAAGTTGATTAGGTATTGTCGAAAATGGGCTGATTAGGATGCATGAAAGAGGACATCGTACATTGTACTAAGCAACTTTTTCTGTTGCAAATTCAGGTGATGGTTCAGAACAAAGCTTGATGACAAGCTTCTTTGCATCGATCTGCACCGGACAGGCAGGATGGAGGGAAAAAGTAAGAAGTCAGCTGAGTTCAGTTCACTAAGAAAGTGCTCCTTCTGTTATGCTTTAGTGTTTTGGTACTGTATTCTAGTTTTTAACAACCTTCTATATTCTTGCTTTTGAAGGATCTTACAGTTAGCTATTTAGGATTTTGCACATAACAGAGAGCTGAGAATCTGTATTCATGTCAGCATTGAATGGAAATAAGAATATCAATAGGAAATGTCTTTGAGGGTAAAAGGCAACAGGAACGGAACAATTTCACAACAAAGAGAATAGGAAAAGAAGGGATCTTGAACAAGTAGCTTACTCCCCCAGAAGTTGTTTGATTTCTCAGTGAACTGGCATATGTACTTATCATCGGCACCAAGAATCTGCGCCCCCACGCCAGTGAACCGCGGACCATGTATCACCCGATCCAGATCACTCATTCCATCCCGGAACAGCGGGTTCTCGACAGAGTACATGAAGCAGAAGCTCTGCCTGCACTCGGGAATGGACACCTTGAAGTACCATCCCTCAAAGAAGGGCCTCGCTGTGCCGTCGTAGTGATACCTGCCAGAATCATCCCATCGAAACATTCAATTAGTGATACTGCATCCCAAACCTACATGACGTAAAGGTTTTCTGAAGAAATCCAAGCTAAGCAACATTGCCAACTTGTCTCCTACATCTCTGAATAGAGGGTAACAACTAACACACTGACAAATTATCAGATTCTGAAGAATCCCCAGACTAGCAATCGACTGTTCGACTGAGAGGAAGGGAGGTTGTCCCGCGGCGCTTACCCGCTGTGCGGCGTCCGCAGGGGCCGGTCCCGCGGCGTGGGGGAGTAGATGGGCGCCGCCGCCGCCGTGGAGGGGGACGAGGAGGCCGCCGACGCCCCCGCAGCAGCGCGAGGAGAGAGGGTGCAGTGGCGGGGGATGGCACGCCGCGGCGGGGGAGCGGCGCGCGGGACAGCGGCAGCGGCAGCGGCGGCGGCGAGGTCCATGCGGCCGGGAGTGCGACTGCGTGGGGCTCTTTGGTTTGGCTTCTGCCTCTTCCCTTCCTAGAATAGAGAAACTGACGGACGGGGAGCTAGCGAGCTAGTGGGGCCCACCGATGAAGCAGTTGAGCTGCTTACGTGGCGGACTGGGGTCCATGTTATTGGGATGGCCCTCTCTTGGCAAGGCCTTTCTTTGAGGGACGATGGTACTTCTTTAAGGTGTCCATTTGTAGGTGTTATGGGCCCCGGGTACCTCATGACAAGTATATGGACCACTCGGATAGAGCACGAACCTAGCCTATAATTAGAGATATAGCTAGATTCGGCAGACTTCGCATTGTATAGAAAGGAATATACAGTCCTAGTCGGGTGCGTTATATCTCTAAGGGAGATCTCCTAGTCGTAATCCGATGGGGACTCCTACCTTGTAACCCTGTCCCCTAGTATATAAGGGGAGGCAGGGCGCCCCATGAGGGCAGAAGAGCACTCATAAGCACCAGTCGGGACGTCATCTTCCTCGGCTACGCTCCATGTGAGCTGACAACCGACTTCTGGCACTAGTCGGGGGTCGTATATCACTCGGCTGGGTGAGGTACGCCCCATGAGGGTCGCTAGCCGAATCCTATGCTAATGCAAGGTTCGGGTACCTCGCTTGGCTATAACTCTGTTGGGTAGGGTATGCCCCATGAGGGTCGCTAGCCGAATTCTATACTAATGCAAGGTTCGGGTACCCTGCTCGGCTCTCCTGAAGTCAGAGAAGACTTACATCGTCAAAGCGCATCCGGAGTTCTCATGCACTGCGTCACACCTGAGGAGGGCAAGCAGATTCTGCAACACACCTGCTTGGGCACCTGTGGCAACCAGGCTGCATCCAGAACATAAGTCGGAAAGGCTTGCGAATAAGGATTTCTCTGGCTGATTGCGGTTACCGACACCAAAAACTCATCCTGACATGCGAGGGATGATACTTCTATAGAGCTATGCTGGATAGGTCGGCTCAGGCCGGCTTATTTGATAGCAGCCACCAAGATATGAGTTCCTACAGTAGCATGCTCCATATGGGCCGCCTGCTGGCTGAGTTGAAATTATAGCGCTGGTGCTACCAACAGGAGCCGATGAGATAAACAGATATGCTTCATGAGAGCCTTATTGCTAAACATATATGTTTGGGTATCTGTTTTATCCACCAGGTCTCGAGGATATATCCTTACAAGGATCACAAGCTGGTCTTCATTAAAATTGGGGATGCAGGCATCTTTCTCGGGTACGCCTGACCACGCCGTGGATTTATTTTCATAAAGTGGTACTCGGCCTACATGCGTGGCCATCAGTTGCCATGAGCAACATTATTCCCGCTGACATGACGCGGATGAGTCTAACTTTCGAGTAGTACACTACTCGGGAGAGACTATAAAATTCTCATTCCCGCTGACATGATGCGGAGGAGTCTAACTTTCGAGTAGCATACTACTCGGGAAAGACTATAAACATTCTTCCAGCTGACGAGCTGAAGAGTCTAACTTCCGAATGGGACGCCACTCGGGAAAGACTATAAACACCTTTTCCAGCTGACATGAAGCTGACGAGTCTAATTTTCGAGTAGTATATTACTTAGGAAAGACTATAAATAATCATCCCGGCTGATATGATACCGATGAGTCTGATTTTCGAGTAGTATACTACTCGGGAAAGACTATAAACACCCCCCTTTCCAGCTGACATGACGCTGAAGAGTCCCATATGCGAGTACCATCCTACTCGGCAAGACTATAAACATACATTCCGACTGACATGAAGTCGAAGAGTCCTATATACGAGTAGTTCCCTGCTCGGCAAGACTATAAATTATATTCCGGTTGACATGATACCGAAGAGTCTCATGTACCAGTAGTAATCTACTCGGGAAAGACTACAAGGTTAAAGATCTTTGACTTCATGTTTAATTGTTTTCACAATTAAGCACAAAGTCGGGGGCTACACCTAATAGGTGCGCCTATTCGGCGCACACTATTCCAACATCTATATGGAGCCCTTCATAGCCTCGCTACCAGCTGACATGAAGCAGGACTCGGGAGAAGCAGCACTCAGACAAAGAGCACTCGGGAGCAATGCACTCAGGAAGACTTTACCGTGGAGGATGAGCACTTGGCATCAGCTGTGACTCAACTATGAATGTCTCGAGGGCTACTGTGGGTGCCATGGGCCCCGGGTACCTCATGACAAGCATATGGGTCACTCGGATAGAGGATGGGCCTAGCCTTATAATTAGAGATATAGTTAGATTCGGCAGACTTCGTCTTATATAGAAAGGAATATACAGTCTTAGTCGGGTGCGTTATATCTCTAAGGGGAGATCTCCTAGTCGTAATCCGATGGGGACTCCTACCTTGTAACCCTGTCCCCCAGTATATAAGGGGAGGCAGGGCGCCCCATGAGGGCAGAAGAGCACTCATAAGCTCAAAGGTGCACACAAGTTCATCAGAACCACCACCATAATTCCTCAAATGAATACATATAAACTGGACGTAGGGTATTACCTCACATCGAGAGCCTGAACCAGTATAAAATCTTCTGTGTTCCTTTGCAATCCACCGAGTTTCCATCCGCCGAGTAGCCCCATGTATTTATTGCCGGTGTAAAACATCGACAGTTCCTCCGTGTCTACTGTTGCCTGTCGGCATCACGTGGCTCCTATATACCTAGTAGTCACGTGTTGCCGAGAGTCACGATATTTATTATAATGTAAGTCACTTAAATTGAGTTGTCTTAAGAGCAAGCCCAATCAAACTCTCAAATTTGACCCCCTATTAGTTAGAATAGGAACTCTCTCATCTATATTCAACCTTCTATTTCACTACACACTTCAACCGACCTCTCATATTTTTAAGTGGGACCCACTTGTCAGTGACCCAGTCTTTCTTTTCTCCCTTTCTCTCCTCTCTCTCTCACTTTCCTCTTCTCGGCCGACGCAGCTCGGGGCGGCAGGGGCGGCGGGGCCGATGCGGCTCGGGGCGGCAGGGACGGCGGGGCCGATGCGGCTCGGGGCGACGGGGGCGGCGGGGCTGATGCAGCCGGGTGGGAGACGCCGGCGGCCGGGGGGGAAAGAGGAAGGGGGCGGCGGGGCCGACACAGCCGGGATACGCCGGCGGCCGGTCTTCTAAGATCTAAGGTGAGCCATTCTTCTCCTTTTCCTCCTCTCCTCTTTTTTTAGGTTTTGCATTTGTTGGTGCCGATGACCGGCGGGACCGACGCTGCCGATGACCGGAGGGGGTCGGGAGAGGGGCGGAGAGGGCGGCTGGAGGAGATGAGGGCCTCCTACATCTGGGGGGTTGCCTCCCCCCGGATGAGGACCCCCTCCAGATGAGAGTTCGCCTAGGATTTAGGTTGGAGACGATTTTTAGCCCACAAACCTCTAAATTTGAGATGATGACTGGTTTGAGAGCTTTATTGAAGTTGCTCTAAGTATCTCAGGCTGAGATCACTCGTCCAAAAAAAAATTTCACGATGTAAGTGGCTTCAGAGGTAGCTCTAATTTTTTATATCAGCCATTGATAATTTCTATTTTAGTTCTCATACCTTTTTAATATACGTAGAAGTCCAATATTTTACACTGCACACCCGAAATCTACGAACTATTATAAACTCAATCCAACCAAATCTTTTGTCAGTGGTCAATATCGCTCTCCCGAGCCAAAAGGGTTCACCGCTCGTCTCCTCCCCTTCCAGGGGCGCTTCCATCTCCGGAGAAGAGCCTTGTGAGCCATTGCTAGGCAGATCGGGGCGTCGTCGCCGCCTCTCCTCTCTCCGAGGTGTCGTCGCTATCCCCTTGTCGCCGGAAGCTGTGAGCAGGAAAGATCAAGACTGCCACCACCCCATCGTCCTCATCGCCAGAAGCCGCAGGCATAGCAATTCTTGGCGGCGCAAGTGGAGCAGATTGGGGTGCCGCCATCGCCTCCTCGTCTTTGTCACATGAAGCCATCGTTGCCCTCTCGTCCTTATCGCCGGAAGCCTCCACAACCGCCATGTTCCATCTTCTTCTTCACTAGCCGCCGTCGCGCCTCTTCCCCTCCTTCGTCGGCGAGCTCCATGTTGGTGCTTGCCCTCCACCGTTCCTCCCCCCTCTCTCCTACTTTTTGGGCCACACGCGAGGTCACGATTTCTCCAACGCGGCCTGCGCTCATGTCCTTTCCACCGAGTGGCCTCACGCCTGCCTGGGCACCTATGCCCTCCGCAAGGCACGAGTGCCCTCGCGGGGCACAACCGCGGCTTACCTAGCGGCGAATCTCCAAGCTGGCGAGGTGAGGCCACATGCCAACTCACCGCACTATGAATGGCCTAAATGGCTGGTTCAAAGCTCCTTCCTAAAATATAACTATCTTTTTTAATTAACAAGTAGAGTAATTAAAAAGATCCGAAGTACTCCCTTCGCTCCAAAATATAAGTCATTTAAATTTATTTTAGGAATTAAGAAGAGAGGTAAAATTAAATGGAGGAGGTTGTGATTGGTTGAAATAAAAAAATAGGTGAAGAAATTAAATAGAAGATAGTTGTGATTGATTGATATGAAGAAGTAGGTGGGAAACTAGCTATATCTCATAATAAATTTTGAATAATAAAGATAGCTATATTTTGGTATGGATGGAGTAATTAACTACCGCGACACTAACACACTTATCATTTCGCTTATGCTGATTATAAGCCGTGACAGTGTATCAGCGACAAATAAAATAATTTATGGGTAAAACTTCTACACATATATTCTTAGCAATTTAAAAGCAAATGCTAGAAAAAAAACTACGATAAAAAAAGCTCAACATCAACTTCAATATTAAAATTTAAAATTCAAATTTTAGTTACGACTTATAAGCCGAAGGGCAAATGATGGAGCATTCCGTACTTCTCTTTTTTCTCACTTCTTTATTTAATCTCCCATGGAGCACATGTAAATTGGCTCTTGTATGAGAGCCAATGCTGCTTCTTTTCTCTCCATCATGACCATTTATGCAAGTGCATAGCATCATCCTCATTCCCCACAACATTTAGGTAAGCTCATATACCACCATAGAGGACAGGAGTAGATTTGCAGTGTCAGCATGTCTTCTAGAAGACACGGTGGCTTGGGGAGAGAGAAGGTAGCCCAAGAGCAAACAAGTGATCCAAAAGTGAAAAAGAGAGAGAGAAGAAGTGAGTGGCATCTAGAGATCTGGCATGCAGCGAGAAAGGCAGTAGTGTGGCTAGCTGAGGTCAAATGCCGTCACGCATGAGCAGATCCAACAACCAGAGAGCAGATCAAGTCGATGGAAGACTCCGATGAGCAGATCCATCGTCAGGAAGCAGATAAGGCCACCGCTAACAAATTCCAGCATCCCATGATGATGATGGGTTGATTTAAGGCAGTGTATCGTACAGGGAGGCGGTGTCAGAAACATTGGAGTAATGGCAGTGGCGGTGGTGGCAATTTAAAGAGGGGAATAGATGGCAACTAGGATAAACGAGAAGAGTGTGGTTGTGCGAGAAAAAGGTATAGTGGATGTACGGCTCAGAGACAAGGCCGTCATCACCGGATCTATCCAACTTGCAACGGCGGTGTAGATGCAATGTCGTGCAGAGGAGTCATTGTGTTAGTGGCACTTGCAAGGAAAGACGAGAAGAGTGAAGGGAGGATGCATGGGAAGAGAAAAATAAGTGTGGGGTGCCAGTAACAGGTGAATCCACGTAGAAAAGGATATATATATATATATATATATATATATATATATATATATATATATGTTTATTTTATTTGAAAAGGTTCCTAAAAGGTATCAATTTTTTTTAATAATAGTATAGATAGTATAAGAGCTGAAACAAAAAGATGTGAACGTTGAAATGCAACTTTACCTTAGGATACTGTAATGGGTGCTTACCAGTAGTCTTGATCTGTGTGGCACATATTTTCTTTCAAAGCCACTTCCTATAGTAAATGCTTCAAGTATATGGCATTGCTAGTAGACTGGAGAAGAGAGAGGGCATGCGAAGAGATAAACATCAAATTTTTATGTAGCAAGACTTCACGTTTTAAGAGACAACTTACACAAATATACTATAATCTATACTATAATATTAATAGAGCAACTTGGGACAGACACACTGAATTTTGACCATTCGACCGGCAGATCCTAACGCCTGAGATATCCCGCGATCATGTCTCCCATCCGCGCCCGCCTCCCGTCCCACATTTCCATGGCGCCGTCTCGATCCGTTGCTCCATCGGAATCTCGCCGCGACTGTGCGCCAACGCGGCCTCGGCAACGAACTCCTCCCCCTCACCCTCAGCTGCACCGGCGGGACGACCCCGTCCGCTCCGTGCCGCCGCCGCCATCTCGCAGTCGTCAGGATCCCCTCTGCCTCTGCCGCCGGCCTCTGCATCCCCCACGTCTTAGCCCGCTCTTCCCTCCAGCGCCTCCTTGCCCTCTATCTCGCACTCCGCCCGTCGGCAACCAGATCGGAAGGCGGCGGAGGAGACACCATCGCTCCCTTTGCTCACCATCGCCGTTGTGATCTCCACTTAGAACCAATGATTTCTTGCCTTTGTACCAGGCACACGGCAGTTAGCATCGGCAAGATCGAAGGATTCACTGACAATCGCTTCCTTACCGAGATCCCTGGTAAGTTCCACCACTTGCTTCGCCTGACTACCAGACTACGACGATGCACACACCATGATTCACCTGTGACTGTGTGCACCATCAGGGCCGGGGAGTTAATGTAGTTCGTCATAGCAGAAAAAAGATCGATGTATCTGATGCCATATAGAGAATTAGGAGAATACACCACACACCCATCGTGAGGGTGATCTTTCATATATAGCCAATTACAAGGAAGGTTAAAAAGATCCACAATCTCGGGAGCCTATACAAGGCATGTACAACTAAATCGGCTATAATATCCCTAATACATGGAACTCCACAATGCCACTAACCAAAGCACTCACCTTCCCATCTTCAAGTGGATCCTCATGTTAACCTTATATTTCCCTGTTGATCTAGATTAGTATATCTTACTTCACTATTTCGTAACCGTGTTGGACATATTTTTAGATTTAATTCCGATGACGGACTTGAAGATATTTTGCAGCTTTTACCTATTGGAGTTCATGTGATAAGATCAGCTTGAAAATGGCACACTTTGTGTTTTGCCCCTTAACTGTCAACTGTGGCACAATTATTAGTATGTTTCCCCTTTTCTGCTGTGCAGGGACACGCCTAAATATCTCTCTATTCTCTGGCTCAAAGGTGGTAGTTATCATAATTGAATCGTTCAGTGATGTTTGCAATCACGCAAACTCAGATGTCATTAGCCTTCTTGAAGACAACAGCCATTGGCCTCATTGTCAGGTTTGGATTTTAGTGCTTCTAGATTAGAAGGATCTGCCACTATTAGTAAATCCAGGTTAAAGTGAGAACGATGAAAGTTATAGATTAAAGATTTTTCGTGAAACTGTTACAAGAGTTTTTTTCCTCCGATAAAATGTTAAGTGAAATAGATGCTCTTAAAGTTGTGTTTACAGATGACCTGGCAACAAGGCTATTCCATATATTCACTATTCAAGTCCAACATTGATTTTTCTGTTCATTGAACTGGATGTCCACTCCATGTACTCATTGGACTTTTTCCAATAAAATGTCTGTGGTGAGTTTATTAAATGTAGTACTCCCTCCGTTTGAAAAATACAAGGTGTACTTATTTTCCGCAAAGTAAACATTTAAAAATTTTGATTAATAATTAAATTAAAAATATATGCGTTTAATATCATGCACGTAGAATCACTAGATTCGTATTTGATAATATTTTCATATGATAGTGGTTTTGTGGATGTTGATGCTATATTATAAAAGAAAAATAATTGTCAAAATATAATGTTGGAGACCGTGTAGAAACCTAACAAGTCTTATATTTTTAAACAGAGGAAGTAGTTACTGATTGTTGAAATTTTCTCCCTACTTTCACTTCCTCTACTACTATTATTATAGTACTGACATTTATTTAGTGTAAATTCATCTTATGGGATGTGCATATCCTTTATCCCAGTTTTATGGAGCAAATTTCATTGAAATATCTCTTGTGAGATTAAAAAGCCTCTGCTGTAACATGCATTCAGTACACTGGTAGGAGTGTCTAGGATTACTCATGGTCTCATATTGCTTTATCATACTGCAAATATTAAGATATGCATCTATACAACTCTCTTTCTCATCTTTGTACTAGCATTGCCATGCGTTCATTTCCCACACTTGTGCACTTGCTTGCAAAGCTGGAACTGTAAAGAAACCTCCTTGTGCTTATTGTGTGCCAGTACAGACTGAAATGAAAAGGAGAACATATTACATATTTTATTCAATTATGACCTCTTATTGGCATTATATCTTTCTTTAGCATGCTTTCATGCTGATGCGTTGTTGCTGGTTGGAAGTTGTGCACTATGCAACTAGATAGATCACTTTCAAATCATAGCTTTCTTGCTTCACTAGCTCCATGTTGGTTTGCTTTAATAGTTTGCTAGAATGGTCTACCAAAACAATTACAATAACTTCTGTGGTATTTGTTCAAAGTTCATGTATTTGTGATGTTCACTGTCCGAGACAAGAAAATACAGGTTTGCTGCTCCTGAGAAAAAGCAATAATGTAAGTCCATGATCATGGCTTCATAGGTAGAAAGGAAACGAAACTACATTCCAAGGCGAGGAAGTGCACAAGGAATTATTCAGTTTGGGAAAGGCAAAACGGGAGGAAGATGATTTGTAGTGTAGGTTGTCTTAAGTTAAATTAATGGGACAAAACAGGAAGATGATTTTGTATTGTAGGTTGTCGTTGGATAAATCAATGCACTTTCTCATCTGGTGTTTTGTACCCTTTGCCTTAACCTTTTTTCTTATTATATATTCTATTCTACACGAGGCCTATTTCAAGAAATTTCATGCCAAATATGAGAGTTTTAATTTCACTGGATTTTTTTTGAACGGTACATGCTCTTTGAGGGGTTGAAAAATCAAAAAAAATGCGGTTACATCTTGATTTACGGATATTATTTTTTTTAAGATAACAGTGGTTGTTTTTTTTAAACACTAGCTTAGGGAGGTTGGCGTTCCATTTATCTTAGAAAGAGCAAATACAAAATACCAAGTAGCGGCATGAAAATAAAAATTGTACATGCTACGGCGGCAAACAAGCTTGCCGCTGTTTTGATTTAGCTATAGACGATATTCTCGCTAAATCCTTAGCACCTTCTATGCTTCATAATTTAAGCTCTTCTAAAATATAGCTGTATATTTATAGTATGGATGATACTTTATCTTGCAAGACTCTATTGTTTCTCTCCCTCTAAATTTCTCAAGTCACTAGGATAAACGCAGATTTCAATGACAGGTCATTTTATTAATATGGATTCCATGTACACGCTTACTAATAACAATAATTGATAGTCCGTTTGAACGAGGCAAAGAGGCAATGAGCTAATAGGAGGCAGATTATTACCGGATTATCAGTACCACGCTTCTTAAAGGCGTGACATGGACATGCGATGGCATCCGTGATGGGAATGGGATCGGGCGAGAAGCTTCTTGCCACCAGGGCCCTATAGGACCTCGCCTCAAGATCCAAAGGCGTGATTAAGCCCTGTCAAACGACGCCTAACGAGTGCCAGCATTTTTAATACTCCCCCGTTTAAAAATATAAGGTGTTATTGTTTTTCTAAAATTAATATTTAAAAAATTTTCACTAATAATTAAACTAAAAATATATATGTTTAATATCATGCATGTAGTATCACTAGTTTCATATTTGATAATATTTTTATATGATATTAGTTTTGTGATTGTTAATAATATATTATAAAAAACCTAATAGTTAAAATATAATATTAAGGACCATATATATAAACTTAATACACTTTATATTTTTAAACGGAGGAAGCGTGGAAAGCTAATGCTGTTTAAGGGAGTTAGCACGCAGGCCGAAAGCTTCAGTCACTACAGTTTGGCCCACACTGCACCAGTGTTTGCCCCCACACTGTTCTCGGCCTCTTTGGAAACAGCCTCGGCCTCTTTGGCAACAGCGGCTCCATCTTGGGCTAGCTTTAATTGTTACTTGAACTCAATTTGTGTATATATTTCTTGTCTGTCAATTCACAACTAAGTACTAACTTGGCATCCTTAATAATTGTCATAAACTTAGTTTCATCCATAATCCATCAGCTATACAGAACATGCGTCGTGACTTATTCCCCCTAGGACTATAGCCTTAGCCTATATATGATCAAAGCATATACTCCCTCTAATCTTAAATAAATGACATCCTAAAATGTACGTAGTCAAATATCAAACTCCTAAATCATTAATAGGATTTAAGGTATAAAAATAATATAAGTAGATTCGTCATGAAAAAACTAAGTCATATACTTATATTTTTATTAAATTTATAAATCTATGTTTGAAATAGTAATGATAAAACACATGCATTAAAATTTGTACGTATTGATATTTAAAATGTCAAGTTAAAAAAATAGATAGACAAGTAGTACACCCAAGAATGCAACCACAGAGACAGAACTTTTAGTTGCGGAGTGGAGAAGATGGACGTGCACTACCAGAAAACCGAGATTTTGTAACGGTGTTGAATTTTTGTGAGAGGATTAGATACACTTTCACGAAAATCACAATTTTCGTGAAGGTGCAGCAAAAGCCCGCTACGAAAACATATTTTCGTGACGGTGCTTGACACACCGCTACAAAAGGTAGTTGTTTTCGTGAAGGTATTTTTTAGACCACCACGAAAATGATTTTTCCTTCACGAAATAATGTACAGTATCATCATCTCTCTACTTGGACAAGAAAGAACTAGATCCACCGGCGACGTAAGCATTTCAGATGCGATTATACCAGCACCAAAGCACCGGATCCCATCAAAACTCCGAAGTTAAGCGTGCTTAGACGAGAGGATGGATGATCTCCTGGAAAGTCCTCTAATCCTCGTGGAGGTGAGGACTGCCACAAAGGTATTCTGATTTTCGTGACGGTATTTTAACCCTCACGTAATCTCGGTTTTCTGGTAGTGGTGGGAGGGAAATTAAAAAAGGTATGAATTGTGGGGCATCATTGTGTAATGCAGGAAAATACATATATGTAGTGGCAATTTTTCGGCAACTACACAATAAGTTTCCAAGAACATACTCCGATCCTTCCGGCCCAAGTCCAAGTGCATAGCTAAAAATATCTATATTTTGGGACAGAAGTACTAAAAAAATGAGTGGCATTTATATTGGTGTTTTTCCTAAAAGGAAACGTGATAGTCTGGCAAGATGTAACAAACTTATTACAGCAAATTGCAATAACTTAAACGTAAATACGCATGCATTACACACTCATGACCATTATTTCGTGACAAGCTAGGTGACATGCATGCATTCACCAAGATAAAGACTTAAATTACAAGGTGTTACTGTTGATCAATACCTGCAGCTAGCATAGGTACGCTATATATCTAGAAAAGATAGCAGCTGTCTCCGTACATACCTTCTTCTTCTCTAGTGCATCCACCCAAACAAATCAATCTCTAGCTAGACAAGCTAGATCACACACACACACTACCACAGTTATATACTCTGTTGCACCATCAACCATGCCTATCAGTTCGTGGAAGCATATACATGCATGCATGTCCGAGAGGTACATGCATAGCATCAAGAGGAACCAGCCTTAGTAGGGATATTTTTCAGCAGGATGGCTACTCCTGATGTTATGCAGCTAGCTCAATGCAAGCATGCGTGCATGTAATGTACTGTACTCCAAGATCTATCTCAATTGATTCTCCAGCTAGCCGGCCGGCCGTTTCATTGGCCACAGTTATCACCGGGCCGTCGATTTAGCGGCCGAAGCCTATGCCGAAAGCCGGCGGCGCCGCCCAGTAGTCCGCCGGGCCGGAGTCGACGCCGACGTCCACTGTGCAGCTCACCGGAACGAGGCACAGGCCCCTGCTCCTCAGATCCCTCGTCTTTGCTTCCTCACAGCTTTCATCCTGATTAATTAATTAATTTATTATCACACACAATTATATAGACACCACGCGTACTTTTAGTTACATGAAATTTAAATCCATGAAAGCACATATATATGAGATGAGGACTCACTTGATCAGGCTGTCCTCTCTTTTTCATGGCATTGTCATGTAGGAGCTGCTCGTACAATGAAACCACATAAAGAGGGTATTGTATTAGTTAAATAATTAAGATAGTAAGTTTGCAGTGATAGTTATTAAAGGTGTAAAGCTAGTGACAGGTACTGGCCCCCATGATTAACTTTCCAGGATGCTTTTATGGACCAATTAAAGCTAGGCTTTAGACAAACTAAAAGTTTCTTTGGGAACAAAAGGATCATCTTTTGTGCTTTACTTAACTGATCAGCTGGGTATAGATCCCATAAAGGAAAATGACTAATTGATCAAATAATTCATTAATTACTTAATAATACCTGGCCAGGGTCTTCTGGAAATATGCTGTTCCTTTCTCCTTGCACCTATAAATATAACAATTAAAGGGAATCAAACAGCTAGCTTTTTATCGACCAGCATATATATTTTGGTTCGTCAGGCATAAAGTTTCTGTCAATACTTTTATCGAAAGATCTCACAAAGATACGATGCTCTGAATAAAATCATAAGCATAAGCTTTTATTCTTAATTATTGTGTGCAATGCTCTTGTTCTGCCATTACGTAACCTAATCTAAACTAATCTAACCCATAGTAGTTTTATTACTCTCTCTGCAGTGTGCAGACTCGTGCATGTGTCAATCCTTGGATCAGAAGAATAGTCTATATATATTGAGATCAGTACAATAAAATTGCAATGATTAGATTAATTAATTATAGCGAATGTATTGTTCTCTGCAGTGTGCAGACTCAGTGCATGTGTCAATGTGGATCACAAGAATAATATATTGAGATCAGTACATCAAGAAACCTAATTAATAAAATGTACTGATGCACACCTGTACCAGTTAGTAGTTTGAATAAAGCCATAAGTACTTTAGATAAAATATTTAAGCGTAAGTGATATACATGAAAAATAATAACTAAGTTATACTCCCTCCTCCCAAAATAATATAGCTAACTTTAGGATTTAAATTTATTCTAAAATATAGCTACCTAGTATGTGTAAAAATGAATTTTGGCATTGATCTTTTCATCCTACCCCTATCAGTCCACAGCACACCAACCAAAGCAGGTACTTTAGTGACATTAATAAGGATATTTTAAACCTTTCACCTCAATTATTAATCTCTCAAAAAACTCCAAAGATAACTTTATTTTAGGACAGAGGGAGTATTAAAATTATTGATAGTTAGGTTATACTCCCTCATCCCAAAATAAATTAACTTATGGCTACATTAGATCAGGAGTTTTTTTTTTTTGGGACAGAGAGAGTACTTATTAAAGTTGTGGACACATTACATCTCATATATAGATAATGTGATATTATAAAACCGTACATAATTACAGGAAAACAACTCGATTTTGTGTGTGATCTGAAATCGACAAACAAAAGAAAAAAATCCATTTTCCATAATTTTCTTTGCTAGTTATCAATTTCATATATCATAAACAGTTAAATTAATTTGATCTTGAATATTTTATGATTGTCTAATATCACTCTCCTATACGTGACTTTTAAAAAATTTAAAGCGCACTTTTATACAGTGGTTATTTCCACGGTTTTTACCTAGGTACATAGTGTTTCCCATTTTTTCCAACATACCCTAGCTTCCAAGGACATAAAACAAGTATATGTGTACCACTGTACTACTTGACATTTGAACAGACGCCAGATGGTAATTGACAACATAATTCGAACACAATCACTTGACATCAGCCTTTGTCTTTATTTGTGGAGATTTCAATATTGATTGTGTATGGGTCATGCTTCCCTAATAAATTTAATTAGAATAAAATGCAGTACTGAAGAATTATATTTATGCACATAAAAAGGTAGGGATACTTTATTAGGTGGTTGCATGAAACAATTTTTCATCAGTTTCAACCGACCAAATCATTGTCGTGTTTCTGTCATGACAAAGCCTTATGTTACCTATTGTTTACTCTCAATTATCTGTGTGTACATATGGAGGATTAAATGTTTGTGTTAATCCTCTACAAAGTTGCTTGTGTTAATAACCAATATAGAGTTTTCTGCCGGTACGTAGTCTCCAATTAATGGCATTTTATGCTTTTAGCTGTTCCAATTTTCCATTTATAGATCCTCCCATTCTCTATGCATCCCGTAAATGTTTCAACTAGTTTGACAACTACTTCCTCCATCTAATAATATAAGCATTTTTGGACTTTGACATGATCTTTAATGGGCTACGACTTTGACCAATAATATCGATAAAAATAAATTATTTCAAATAAAAAGAGTTACATATTATGATAGTTTGTTTAATGGTAAATCTAGTAACACCATTCTTACATCATCAATCTTTATGATTTTTCTTCTATTAACAGTCAGAAGTTACAAATGTTTGTACTATTCTAAAAGTGCTTACATTTATGGACACAGGGAGCATGTAACAATTTTTCACACACTAATTATTTTTTTACACATTGCATCCTAATTTACTGCACGGTGTCAACATATATATACGCCCAGCTAATTTACTCGTGTCTAAAGTTTTTAACACAAACATTTTTATTTGTTTTAAAAAAATATTTTTGTAATTGGAAAAAAGCATCTAGAGATACTACACATGCATTTTAGTGTAAAAATTTGTGCTGCAATTAAACTAAAATAAAAGGTGTGATATATGTCAGTATCTTTTTAAGTTCCATAAAACCACTCTTTTACAAAACAAACAGGAAACCAAACTCCGGAAGATCAATTATGTAA
Source organism: Oryza meyeriana var. granulata (assembly GCA_003991445.1). NCBI lineage: Eukaryota > Viridiplantae > Streptophyta > Magnoliopsida > Poales > Poaceae > Oryza > Oryza meyeriana. Next base: position 100,599 of record RYFJ01002041.1, on the reverse strand, counting down.
AAAATGATTTGTTTGAAGCATGGTCTATATGCTGGTAGAGTTCGACCCCAACCAACAACCATATAAATGAGCCAGAAAACAATGCTACAACAACTAAGGAAGGACGAAAACATTTTCCTAGCTATTTGGACCGCGTTTGGACCACACTAAGAAAGCAGTAACAACGACCAACAAGGACCATTCCAATGAACGGTCGACGGATGATCTACATATCAGCCTGGATCTGCATTGCCACAGTAAAAAACCAGGCTATAGGAGCAGCAGATGCACCCAAAACCTAGCTATTTTCTGCCAATGTTTACTCGCCCTTTCACCCCTGTTGACCCAGCCAGCAAGCCATTCCAAACACTAGACATACGCAGAGAAAGATGCAAATCAAAGATGCGATGTGATGCGATGCGCGCATGGAGGCGTGCAGATAGATGCACACGGTGATGATGAGAAAACCTGCAGCTGCAGCTGCAGCAGCAGCAGCTAACCTCGGGAATGCAGACATGCAGTACAGTGGCTAGCTACAGTGTAGTGTGGTTATCGAGCTACTCACTCTGGTGGCTTCTGGCTGCTGGAGCTTGCTGGAGCCACCTCCATTATTGCTGCCGCCATTGCCAAGGTACGGCGAGCTCAGAGCCTGGAGATGGTGGATCAGAGACTAATTAGAGTCAGAAGTATGTTAATTAAGCTTAATAATATAAGTGTGTAGTAGTAGTAATATAATGTACTACTGCTATACTAATTAAGCTATAAGAGAAAAGCTGTGAGATGGCAATGTGCACAGGACAACGTGTGGCTGCTTTTGCAAAAAGGCAAGCACTGTTGCATGAGATGAGCCGCAGGCTAAAAAGATTGCATTCTGGGCTCTCTGAGCATCTGCATGCATGCATATGCTGCATCGATCAGATCGACTAGCCAGCCAGTATAAACACACATGCACGGATCGAGCGAGATAGGTCTAGCTATGGCGACGCATGCATCAATATGCAGCTTTAATATCATCTGTATAATGCAAGAGAAGCTAGAGAGCATGCACACCGCTTTTTGTTTCACCTATCTCCTTCCTTCTTAATTTAGCACAGCAAAATCACTGTGTATTGTTTGTCAATCTATATATGTATCATTTCATGGAGCTAGCTAATAGCACTGCATGCATGTAACCCTAGATATGAAATGTTTCAAATAAAATGTATGTTATGTACCAAAGTATATATATTACTAGCAGCTCTCATTCATATCGATCGACAGCAATATAATGGATCTGTCTCCAAAAAAGTATATTGTGTCAAAAGTGCACAACTTGTATATATGTATGCATGCATGATAATAACCAAGAAACAATACTTTATGATTCATGGATGTACTATTGTTTGAGAGCTGCTGCTAGACCCTGCAGGTATGGGCACGCATGCATGCCTGCATGGAGGGGAGAGAGAGAGAGAGAGATGATAGAGAGAGAAATGAGAGGGAGAGAGAAGAGCTGGACCTCAATTTGACCGTGTAGGAATCTGATGTACCCAATGGCTTCAAGGAGTACAGACGCAGTGTCAGTCTGGCATAAAAGAGAGGTTAGCCCATGTCAGGATCTCTTTTTTGTATTTTTCTCTGGAAAATTGGATCTTCTTTTACATGACTGCTCATCAGGGGTTAAAAAGAAGATACAAAAGTATCAGCACAAGATACTAGAGATAGCTTCATTCCCATATATATGCATGCACGCATATATAGTTTGCGTAGATATACTCCCTTCCCCGGTAAGTAATTGCAGTTAATTAGAGCTCACATCAGTATATATGCCTCAGACATTACTGCGTATATTTTCAAGTACGTGATTAACATAATCCTCTGTAGAATTAAACTCCTTGTTTTCTCTCAAATTTCAACAATAATTTTCCTATTGTTTTACTGAAAGATATTTTTTAATTTTATGAACAAATAAATTTGAGTACGTACTTAATTATGTGAGAACAGATTTTCATAGTTAAAAATAAGAATATATAATTTACATTATTATGAGTTTATTACATACGTTAGGCTTTAGTAGTAAGCCGGTGCCATATATTGGATCCATGGGCACATATGTTCTCCTTCAGTCTTCATATATCCATTAGGTACAAGGTCTAATCATTCTCTGGATAATTGCAGCTCATCTCAGAGGAGGCTAAATGGGGAACTACTTGACATTATATAATATATTCTTATCCATTGTCTTTCCAACTGGTTTCTTGTATATTAATTCTTACTGAAATAACCGTCTGTGGTTGAACACATACCTATCATTGTATAATTAAGTAACTTTACCTGATCAACGAACTCGGTTGTTATATTCTAGTCTAGTATAATTATTCTCTTCTCATTGCTGAAATATAAAAGCTAAAGACTAACACACATGTAGTGATATATACCTTCCCAAATGGGGAGACAAGCTGGTGAAGGGCAGTTATTCTATCCCCTAGCTTCTCCTTCCTCACCTGAAGAAAAAGCACAAGCAAAACATACTAATTAAGAATGCCATCGTTTCCATCTCCTACCCATCTCACCTTATCTCTTAACCTACAATGATTCCATGCCTGTCCGTTTCAGCAAGCAAGCTAGTGTCAGTGCTAACTTAGATTGCTCTGAATGGTTGGCCCATGCTCATTGAGAGAGAGAGGGAGAGAGAGAGAGAGAGATGACCTTAGCTGTAGATTGAGCCGGGGAGGGTTCTTGGGTCCTGGCCTTCTTGAAAGCTGCTCCAGATGCTGTGCTGATGCACTAGGAGAAGCACAAAAAGATGGAGCAAAGCTGTAAAACTTTCATATATGACTAATTAATCATCAACATGGCTGCCTATATCTTAACTGCTTCCAGGAGTGAAACTTTCGTGCATGGTTATCTACACACAAAGCTACTAGTTTTGATCTCTTTCTAACTATCCAAAAGGTGATGAACTTCATTAAAGAAAGCCCTTTCACTCTTCACTCTTCAGTAAAAGATAAACATGCATGGCCACAGTACACCTAAAATCTATATAACAAATCAATCTAGTTTAATTAGCTTGTATGACGTACTGTATCCCTACCTCACGTGGTGAACTGTTGTTTGAGAACTCCAGCATGTTGTTGCTCCCAAGGGAGGTCGTAGAGGTGATGCAAGATGACCTAGGAGAGGAAGCAGAAGCTTGCTGCTGCAAGGCGTTGTGGTGGTGATGGATGCCACCCCATGGAGAAGACCTTGCAACCAATTGGGAAGCATCATCACTTGTACTGCTCCCATGGCTAGTTGTGGTGCTGTAGATGTTGTTGTAGCTGTTGCTCCCATGATCAGCTTCTGCACCAGCTGCTGGTGTAGTTGGAAACAACACCTGGCCTTCCCAATTCTTGTTGTATCCCTCTTCACCATTAGACAATCCACCTCTGGATGATCACAATATGACCATGTAAAGAGAGAGGGTAAGTCATGGTCTCATGGACATGTTTTCCTTTTAAGGTAGAAAGTAGAGAGGAAGTTATGGAGATGAAGTTTTGAGCATGTGCAGTTCCTTGAAATAATATTATCGCATGCAGTTGTTCAAAACAATACTAGAACAAACAACCCTTTTCCAGAACAACAATATATATCATGTTAATTACAAATATAAAAAATGACTATGTGTGCTCACACACAGAGAGAGAATAAGAGAGTGAGAGTCTTGAGCTCAGTGTGTGTGGCTTACAGTAAGATATGGCTCCATGACTCGTGGAGATGTTGGCCTTGGCGGCTGCCGCTGTCGTGCCAAGGCGCGGCGGCGCTGGTGGTCGTCGTAGGCAGAGGATAGTGATTGGAGAGCAGCAGCGAGGAGAAGGAATGGAGGGGAGAGGATGAGGATGAGGGGGTGGCCGTGGTGGAGGATGGCAAGAAAAGAGAAGGATTGTGAAGCTGCTCAACAAAGGGGGGCCTCAAATTATTCACACTCCACCATCCATGGCCTTCCCCCATCTCCCCCACTAGAGCTGATGATTTGTGGAGGACTCCCCTATCCATATTCCTTCCTTGATATGCTGATATGATCTTCCACCCAAGCAAGCTGTCTAGCCAGCAACCAAGCAAAGCACTCACTCACTTGATCTCTCTCTCTCTCTCCCTCTAGCTTTTGCTCATCACTAGCTCTCTCCACACACAGCCTCTCTCAGCTAGTGAGCTCCTTTTACTCCTTGAGGTCAACCTTTAGAGAGAGGGGAGGGGGGAAAGCATATGAGCCTTTGGAGGGAAGGGAATCTCTCATGGCACAAGAACTTAGTGGAGTGGAAGAAGCTTGAAAGAAGTCATGTGTTTTATTTTGCCTCCCTCTCCATCTCCAACTTTACTAGTTATCTTTTCCTTGGCTGCCCTTTTTTCTGCTGCTCTCCCTGGCATCCCTTCTGTTTTTTTGGGCCTACTTTTGCTTTTGTGAAGAAATGGGTCAGTGAAAGGTGTAGAATTGCATCCAGGCTTTAAAGAATAGCCTTAACTAAAGGAAGATATGGAGGGTTAAGCTTTTGGTTTTTTTATTGAAGAGAGTACTATAACTAAGGCTGCAATAAGCAATATACAAGGATGGCCCAACAAGGTCTGATTGATAGAGCAATTCTTGCTTATAAGATCCGGTATGAGTACTGTATATAAAGTTTGTGACTAGTAGTAAAATGTCAATTTCTTTTAATGCATAGAGTTTGGTACTCGTCTATTTCTTGTGATATCCTCTTACAAGGTTGTGTTAGTGTATCTAAAATAGCCTCTGGTTTAGTCAGGGGACCAACTATTCTAGAAAAGACTTGTTCTAACCTTTTTAGTTGTGCTCCTACATAATTAACTTTATATGGACTAAACCCAATAATACACCTCATTGCTTCAATGTATGCTCTTGATTTCTCTGACTCATGGAAATAAATATATAACTCAAGCTCCGTAATACACCTATACTATAAATATGAAGCTATATATTGGATAAAAAGATAATTCCAGCATAGTCTGTCTGGTTTTTGAAATGAATCTGGGTATAGTATATCCATATGGGAACAAAATTGACTTAAATCCTAATAAAGTCTACTAGGTTCAAAGCTTACCACACTCGATATATATGTAGATAAAATACTCTGCATTGGGCACCCGTTTAGCCTCCAAGATGTCTAAATTGTACAATTTACCTCTTGATTAATTACTCCGAAGTTTCTTCGAGGCTAAGTTTGACCTGATTGACATGTCCATTCCTAGCTAACTAGCTACTAGCTCCACAGAGTTCAGACGGCCTGAACTTATCATCTTTTCGTCTTTTTCATGCACAACTGTTCTTTATATAGCTTTTGTGCTTTCTTCCTAGCATTCCTCTTTTCTGCAGCTTAGGATGCATAAACTAAATGCCTTAAACACCGAGCCAATTTCTTGCAGATTTTAGGGATGAAATTGTATATTCTTTTTTTGTGGTTATTGTTGATGAGATCGAGACAGTACCAAATCTTTGTCTAGCTTGCCTTGTCCTTGATATTGCAAACTCTTCTGGAGAGGTGTAGCCTATAGTATAGTAATACCAGTACTGTCCTTGCCCTAGCATGGAAAGAATCATATGTGTAAAGTGCTAGTGTGTATGAGTCATCAATCAAAGACATATAAATAGGTGTAGCTCTCACATCAGATAAATATAGGAGGTTAATATTAAATAAAGTCATAAAAAGGTTAGTAAGAAAAGCAACAGCTAGGGACACTGCATAAGTGCATATTGTAGAATTATAGGTAGCTCCTCCCGTTTATCAAACCTCTGGATTATATAAGGTTGGTTTAGTTTGAAGTTAAAATTGGCCTTGCTAATTTTTGTTAATGTTAAAATTTGGTAAGTTTTAGTATAGTTGTAATTGGCTGAGATGAAGAAGTAGGTGGACAAATCAAATGAGAGATTGGTATGATTAGTTGAGATGAGTAAGTAAGTGAAAAAAATAGCTATATTTTAGAATAAAATTTAAATGCTAAATGTAGTTTATACTTTAGGATGGAGAAGTACTTCCTATCACATTCCTTTTCTAAATTTGCATTGTGTACTGTGCATGAATATTACAATGCAGTTAATTAATTAATTTGTCCTGTTTGCTAGGATATTATTATAACATCGAGTCTGTCAGATATACAGGAGGATGCATATATAGTTTTGTCTGAGGGAGTTTTTCGAGATCACCAAATTATTCCGTGTCCTATGTGATGTTGCATTAGGGAGAGCGACCGCATATATATAGTACGTATAATTAATCGCCTACAAAAGTACAAAAATAATTGTGCAAGGATAAATTAGCTTGTTTTAAGTACTGTAGTCCATGTGATTCATGTGGGTTATTGATACCAAACAAATAAAACACCAAACACATTATTAATTAGCCTATCTAATTTGAATATTACCAGGGTTAGACTATATATAATAATTCTGTGGTGAACTAATTAATTTATGTCCTTCAGCTAGCAGATAAATTAATAAGCATGCACAAGCTCTAAGGTTTGAGGTAGGAATATCAAAAGAACCAAAATGTTCAGTTAGTCCATATGTTTTTTTTTAGAAAAGTACTGTAAAATGTGTTGTTAGAAACTTCTCATAGTATTTTTTTCTGTTTTACCGCGTTAATCGGACATCAGTTACCGCTATATGTATACTACCTACAAGCATTTTTACTTGATGTTTGACACAACCTCCAACAAACTTTTGACAGTTATACATATTGTCTAATCGTGTATTTGTAAATTAAATGAATTGTTTTTTATGATAGAGCTAATAATTTCAATACATATATGACAAATCTTAAAACTCTTGTGCGTGTTAATTAGTTTCCGCAGTTTTTAAAGTTCTCCACACATTTTGTAAACCGTCGTCTGTATAATTATAAGAACAGGAGGTAGTACCCAAAGTTCGTCAACATAGCTTTGAGTTGGGCTCTCCTAGAAATTAACTGGCCATGGTGGTTTAAATTGATAAGCGATTTAGAAGGTTCGTAAACTGCTATGAAAGGATATAAAGAAGTTGACATGCTATGTGGCTTCAGTTATGAACCAAACTACGCGTAATTTGTAAAAGCTATATATGTAGAAGTAGCTTATGAGTAGTAGTGAATACCTAATTCATTATCGAATCAAGCTAGATATTTGTACCATATGTACGTACACTGTTGTAGCTTATTACTTACTATGCATAGCTAGCTGCGAGTCAATCATTTTGTTCCCAAGACACTAATCACTTGTCGGCGCTTATGATGACGAACACTTTGAGTCAAATTTTAGCTCCAAACCTTGGTGCTTAGCGGGAATGGCTGTCATCACGTCATGCAATCGTCATGCTTAAGTCATCAGAGAAAGGGATCTTCTGCGCCTGGAGCTGCATGCACAGTGGCAAATTGGATCATTGGTGACACTACATGGTTGACTAGCTAGCTAGCAGCTGATCGATGGTCCACATCCAAATATGCGGCAACGCGCAGAACATGGCTCTCTAACTAGCTAGGGACCATGCATGAGGCCGATGAAGAAGAGGAGACAACACACATCTGACAATCATATGTTCCTAAAGTCTCATGGTAATCTAGAATGATAGCATATAATTAAACTGGTCAATTTCATGCCATGCCCATTGCCCGGTTTATCCATTATCTAAATGTTTGCAACAGTAGCGGCTCCAGAAATTTTTTATTAGGTGGTTCTTCTTGACACGCCAAACTTCTATAACATAAAAAACTCAATATACATATGTAAAATTAAATTAAAATACGATACAAATATTACGATAGTATCTCATAGCATCGTAAATTGCTTAAAATCAGTATTTAGGTTCGAATTTGCAAAAGTTATAATATAGATAAGTTAAATATTGTACATAGATAAAAGATTACAGTACTACTTCTTATCTATTTTTCGAATCTTCATAGACATAAAATTCTTTATAATGTCTTCTTCGCTAACTTGAGAGAAGATATCCCGCTCAATAAATGTGATCAAACAATTATTCAATAATTTGTCACACATACTATTTCTCAGTTTGCTCTTCACAAAACTTAATGTGGAAAATACTTTCTCAACACTTGCTGTTGCAACAGGTAATATCAATACTAATTTAAAAACAAATAAACCAAATCATAAAGAACATGCTTGTTTGTTTCAACAAGCTTAATAAAGAGCTCGGCAAGAGTTTCTAGACCTTTCATCCTTTCTCATATCATCGATAAAATTCTCTAGTTGCAATTCAAGTCTTATCAAATCCATGCTTGAAAATTCCTTTGGATAAAACGTGGCAAGCTTACGTACTTTTTGTGTATTATAAGAAGCAAATGAATTGAATGGATTTAATATTGACATGCAAATGAGCAACTCCATATTAATCTCATCAAACCTACTGTTAAGCTCTTGGCTTATTTTGTCAACCACACCAATATACACTTCTCTTCTAAAATGATCATCATTTGTTTGGTCCGGATAAAACCATGGAGATCTTCCATGAGGCACATATTTACCCTATAAGGTAGAAACTTGAATACTATGTTTAGTGCAAAATAAAACAATAGTTCCTTCAAAGAATTCCTCCCATCCATTGGATCTTAGTTTTTGCATTTTTTTTCCTTGGCCAAAGTTATAAGTGACATTGCATTAACAATATCTTGGTCTCTCTTTTGCAAAGACAAAGACAACTCATTTGTATATCCAAGAATGGCAAGCATCAAATGTGCACTGAAAACAAAATCAAATGATTCAAATGCTCCAACCACAGCATATATTCTTGGCCAATCATCTCTTTGTGTGGGATCTTTTTCAAGAGTTATGAGCACCTCATGAATTGTGGAGTACATACCAATAATATGCAATATTGTTTTAAAATGAGAACCCATCTAGTATCAACGGGCCTAGCTAATCCCATCTCTTGGTTTAATCCAATCCCATTTTCTATTTCACCCAAATCAAGTGCTTCCATAATCTTTTGAGCTCTAATATCTCGAAGCATGTCATGACGCTTACAGAAAGTACCAATAATATTCAGCAAGTAAGAAGCTTGAATAAAAAACCACACACAATCATCATTTCCCTTAGCAACAGAAACAAGAACCAATTGGAACTGATGTGTAAAACAATGGATGTAATAGGCACAAGGAGACTCTTTCATGATTAATGTTTTCGGTCCATTAATCTTTTCTTTCATGTTACTAGCTCCATCATATCCTTGACCACGGATTTGAGGAGTCAAGTGATGATCAGTAAGTAAAGTTTGAATTGCTTTCTTAAGTGACATAGCAGTGGTATTTGTTACACGAACTACTCCAAGGAACCGCTCACATACCCTTCCAAGTTTGTCAACGTAACGCAAACAAAGAACTAGTTGTTCTTTATGTGAAATGTCACTACACTCATCAGCAATAATTGAGTAATAATCATCACCAAGGTCATCAATGATGCGCTTAGTAGTTTCACCGGCACAACATTGAATAATTTCTCTTTGTATGCTAGAACAAGTCAAGATGCAATTTCCAGGAGCATTTTTCAAAACTAACCGTCTAACTTCTTCATTGTTTTCAACAAGCCATTTCAAAAGTTCAATGACATTTCCTCTGTTATTAGATTCTTCACTTTCATTATGTCCATGGAATGCCAATTCTTGGTTTAAAAGAAATCTTAGACATCTAAGTGAATAGGTCAATCTAGCCTTATAACGAATTTCATTCTCATTTGACACCTTCACAATGACATTATCAATTGAACCACCTTTCACAGATAGACTGTATTTCTCTTGACCTTTATTATGAGCACTTGCTACACCTCCTACATGTTTGTCAAGCGCTTCGGCTTTGTTCTAATTTCTCCAACCATCCTTAACAAAATTACTATTTTCGCTACCAAATAAGAAGTATATCATGCAAAACCCAGCATCCTTTGCAACACTATATTCAAGCCAATGGTACTTGTGAAACCAAACAAAATTGAAGTGGCGCTTCTTATTATATATTTTCTTGATTGAGAAATCATGTGAATAAGGTTGGTTTAGACTTTTCAGAATATATGCACGCCGAACAACATCTTGTTCATTGACATCATAGCTTCCAATTGGGGGCCTTAATCCTGGATCAAATTGAAGGTGATTAGCATCATATATTGGAGGTGCTTCTTGTTCTTGATTTGTTGATTCAACAACTTCAGTTACAGGTGGCCTTTGAACTAAATCTTCTTCAATTTGAGCTTCTTCTTCAACAAGATCTGAAGAGAATGCCCTCTTCTTTGCCTTTGTTTCATGTTTTCGAAAGAGTGATGCAATATCTCCATTTCTTTTCATATCTCACTGCAATTTACACCACAAATTAAAGAGACAAAGAAACAAATTCACACTACAATCTCATCAAAGACAGGAAGTTAATTTTGCCAATAATTGACGACCAATCAAAAGCTACGTACCTACTTTATTCCTGCTCTCTCGCTCTCTCTGTTTATATTTATATATATGTACTCAGTATAGCTCTCTATTTATATTTATATATATGTACTGCAGTACAGGTAACAGAGAGAGATGGAGGCTGCCCGAGGGGATCTAGTACTCGAGAGGTGGCCAAATCGGGAGGGCTGAGTCGGGAGGCGGCGGCGACGCGTCGCCGGCCTGCGCCTTGCGCCCGTGCGCCGATGAGCCTGCCCAGCTGGGTGGCGCCGGACGAGGAGCCCCGGAGGCGGACGCCGGCACCAATGCTCTCTCTTCCTCCTTGGCGGCGACGTGGCGACCGGTGGGCACGGGCGGCGCGGCGCGGCAACAGGCGGGCACGGGCGGCGGCGCGGCGCGGCGACAGGCGGGCGCAGTGCGGCGCGCGACCGGCGCGGCTGCGGGAGTCGGGAGGCGGCGCTGCCGTTTTGGTTTGTGCTTCTCTGCTGCTTTCCTTCCTTCCAAGGCTACACTATTGGGCTGTTGAGTTAGTGGGCCGATTTTTAGGGTGGGGTACTTCTGGGCCAAATTCTAGGGTGGTCCAAGGCCCACCCAGACCACCCTCTAGAACCGCCACTGGTTTGCAACCATGTGTATGGATCCATCAATTGTTTGCGTTTAGTTGGCAAGAGTAAATTGCACCAACCCGTATATGGATTTGTAAGCCGAGTACAATCTAATATACAAACAAACTTGTAAAACGCTTATTATTACATTATATGAACTTGTCTGAACCAAGGCTAAAATAGCAAACCATGGCTAATTTTACTGAGTTGACTGTTGATTAGATATGTATGTGTTCAATCAAGCGTAAAATAAGGTATACTGATTGCACAGAGAAAGGCGTATATATAAATAGAGAAGAGATGTAGTGATAAAAATATAGGAACAATAAAACAAAAACCAATTACATGGTCAATTACATGTATGCGTGGTGTCCTAATCAACATTCAGCTGAGCAAGATTAGCCATAGCGTGTCATTTGGGCTTGGTTCGAATGCCCCACACAAGTTCATGTATTGAAACCAACGGTTTGCATGTTTTTGTAGTACTAGATTGCACGATTGCACGCACCTCACAAGTTCGTGTATTGCCAATACTGTTTACTCTAGGAAGAAAATTAAGATAGTGCATTCAGTATCATGGGTCCGAGGGAATCATTAGTGGCGTGGTGGTGGAGTTGTAAATGCATGACTCGATCCACCAGGTTTCAAATCCTAGTGTTGATAAATATTACACACTTGAGTGTACTTTCGATAGGAATTTAGTGAGACTATAAATTTGTTGCTAGTCTTCGTTTCTTTGAGCATGTGATCGCACTTACGGGTGTGTAAGTGTGGTGTGCTTATGTATTGGTGTGTGAGCGTGCGTGTCTTCCATGTAATCGAAAAAATATCACATACTTATTGAGTTTTTTGGACTTTTTATTTTTGGTCTTGGGTGGGTGAGAGAGCAACTGAATTTCTAAATCATTCAAATATAAAATGTCTTAGCTTCTGTCATCAGTTTTATATATTTAATTAAACAAGGATTGTTTTTGAGAAATTGAAGTAAATAAACGAACATAGAGTTTTACTGTTCCATCGGTTTTAAACTATAAAAACTTCTAGCATTTAACATTAGTATTATATAAGTACTTCTAACATTGCATATTCAGAGTATTATTTGACCCATTAGCCATCTTTTATTCAAATTTCTTTCTAACGTAACTCCAATCATCCCTAATTTAATAAAGGACACTAAAATTTTTTTCTATAATTTTAATTTCTGCTAAATAACCTAAACCTAAAAATATTTATATTTATGGATGAAGGAAGCAGTACATACTATCATGCTCTTGTGGGGATCGAGATGCCAGCCTGAATGTTCACTCGGAAGGATGATCAGGAAGCAACAGCACCCAGTATATCTTGTCGAGCATCGCAGCATCCATCCATCATACTCCTACTATAGTTCATACTCCTATTTATATATATTTATTATATATATCAGAACTACTGACTGGCAGTAGTGTGCTGAATTGGAGTATGGGTGCAATCGATTGGAGTTAATCATTGGTAAGTTGACCCGACCAGGCCAGATAATAATATTATTACTAGCAAACTGCTACTGCCTATATTTGCCCACTGGCAGCCAGTACTGGTTGCAACTACTGATCAGCTAGCAAGACAGAAAAAGGAAATGAAATGTGGGCAAAAGCCTGGTTCTTTCTGAGATTCAGAGTAGTCATCCTCAGGCCGGTCCCCCTAATAAACCACGTGGTTCGTTCCAGGCCATAAGAGCTAGATTGATTCATCAGAATTGGGTTTATCATAGCTTAGGTAAGGCCTCCTCTAAAAACGCAACATAGAAAAAACAAATGAATCAAAATTACATGTTTTTTAATCCAATAGGAATTAAAAACACATGAAACTGAAAGAAAAACCCTTTGATTGCACCATAGGAAAAACTGCATCAAAGGAAAGTTTCAAAGAGGTCTAGTATCTTGCTTAGGTTTCTATGGAATTGATCGTACTAATGAAATCCTATGGAAAATTTTCTATCTTCTTACTATGAATCAAATGTGTCTATTGAAAAAAATCATTTAAAAATCCTTTGCGAATCCTCCAATTCAAAGGTAGTCTAAGTTCCTCGCTATGGTAACTCGATCGATCAAATGGCACACATCATATATATCTTAGGAGGGGTGCCTAGTTTTCAGCCACTTGAAAATATATATCACTTTTTGGACGGTTTAGATCGTGCCAGGATTCGTATAACACAATAACCTTATCCTCTTACCCCTTCCCCCCTCCTCTCTTCCTCCCCACAATGCATGAGAGGTGTGCGAGCTTGCCTGCTCGCCTCTTCACCCAGCGCCGCCACCTCCCCCGTCCCAGCATGTTGTCCTCCAGTCTCGTCGGCGCTGAAAGACAGCAACAATGTTAGCGAGGCCTACAAGCTAGACTGGCCTCCTTCCCCTACCTACCTCCCACCTCCCTCCTCCTACTCCCCAAGCCAAGTGACGGCGAGGTTCCCCCGTCCCGTTGTATTACCCATCTCCGGTGGCTCACACCGCCTCTTCCTCTTAACCACTCTGCCTTCCACACCCCGCCGCCAACCCTAGCCATCGCCCTCCTCCAACCATGTGGCTCCGACGGCAGCGCCGCCGTCTCGCTGTTGGCTCGTTTCTCATGCCAGTCCTTCTTTGCACATGGCCATCCCTCTAAGTTTGGGGAACCCTCCCTACCACCCTGACTCCCACCCCGGAACCCTAAACTCAAAGTCCTCTGCCGAAATTCCAACGTTGTCGCCATTGTCGGGAAGTCGCCGTCTCTATCACCGTCGTTGGTCCTCATTAGGAGCTTGAAGACAACTCCCTTGCTGTTGGATTTCAATCAAATGGCTATGGAGTAGGTGACTGAGATTTAGGGAAATCTCAGACACATGAAAACTAGCAATATATGGATCTACTGTTTCAAACAAAAGATAGTGCGCTCATCTATGCATTACTTCATGTCGATCAAATCTTAGATATAGACATTGTAGACAGGAATCGAGTATGCTATCAATGTTGAATTCATAATGTGAATTTGTGATCTAGTTCAACTAATTCCAGTTAATGTGAATTTATAACTTTGAATGTGAACGGTAATGTAAATGTGGATGTGGATGCGAATTGCTAATGTGAATGTCAATGTTATCTGAGTTATGTGCATGTGAGTTGATATTGTGCTGAGTGCAGCTGTATATTTGTTTTTTTTCTATATTACCAATATTCAGCGCTACAACAAAAACATAATGTACAGACACTTTACTAGAGGTGATTTTCAAGTTGCCTCTAGAATAAAGAGTTTTATAGTATAGAAACACTTTTTGGAGGCACTTTAAAAATTGTCTAGAATGCTTTTACCCTAGAGGCAATTTTAGCATATTTTACCAAACTTATCATGTAGAGGCATCTTTTTGGCACTCTAAACTTTGCCTCATATGTAAAGGCATTTTCTAGAGGCATTTAAACTCTATAGATGCACTTTTTAGGAGGTTAATATATGTGCTAAGTAACTAAATATAAGTAACATAAGGCACGCACAAACAAGTAAGAACATGAGGTTGAGATGGTTAGTGTGCTAAAGTTAAAAAATAATTTTAGTAAGATGTCTTGAGTTGAAGGATTGGTTATGATATAATTTAGTGCCTCTAGAAAATGCCTCTATAAAATGCTGCAACATAATAAGACATTTTATGAAATGCCTCTTATTTTGTAGAGACAACTCACCGAAAGGCATTTATGAGGCATTTGTAAAAATGCCTCTACAACATTGTAAATCTATAGTATTAGAAAAATGTCTCTACAAGGTATTTCTGTTGTAGTGCAAGTGGTTGTATTAAGTAACCATCTGTGAAAAATTTGTAGATACAGGCAGATATCTTTTAAGTCACTGCATGTGCAAATGACAAAAACCACATGTGTAAATGTTATTTTCCCATCCTGCTTTGTTTTACGCATGTGAAAATAGATGATTTTCACAGGTGCTAGACTATTGTCTACTGTCTACAGTGGCTGGGCTTCTGGATAAATGTTTTCTGTACCTGTGAATTCCCATATGTTAATCTTCCTCTGTTACTACAATTTAGGCTTTAGGTTTAGCTCGTCGGTAGAAGCAGAGTGACAGTGCTGCATGCAAGTAGTAATATATCAATTGACTAATGCCATACATACATACATACATACATATATAGCGCGCGCCCACAATGTGATCAAATAGCATGTAGTAAGCATTAAATGCTCTCTTACCACCTAGTAGGAGCCATTGTGAGAGCAGTAAACAACTACAACTAGGCCATACAGCTATGACCAACAAAAAGGAGTTAAATTATATTATTTACACAGTATTTCTGACACATAGAACTTAAAAATTGAAAGAAAGCAAGTGACCGTTGCTTTTCTAACCGTTGCTTGCTTGCTGTTGCTTTTTGTCTTTGTTTCATACCATTCTGTGATGAGGCCTCTACAAAAACACAGATATGGCTCAAGAACTTGAGGATCCAACACAGATACAACTTTGCTACTAGTAGATGAGATGGATCCCTCCAACAGAGGATTCATGAACATGTTGAACTAAGGCTCCCCATGCCAACATTCTGGAAATAGTAGGCAGAGCTCCCCTCCTACTCAATTCCCCTAACTTTCCCCCTATCACAATTACTCCAATCCCCACAGTTTTCACAATCCTCAGCACCTAATTTCCAGAACTTCAACCTTTTGATGCTCCAGCCAATTACCAACTATATGGCAATTCTCCTCCAAGCTTTCATGGTTTTCAACAACAAGCAAGTTGGTTATAATCTGCACCAATAAGCTTTCAAGGTTTTCGTCCTCAAGAAATTTGGGTTTACTCACAAAATCAAGTTGGTGGATCTGCTTCTTCTCATGGATCAAAATCAGCTTCTCCGTGCCCTACAACACAGTAAGGGGAAAAAATTGTTAACATTGAAGAGTCAAGCGGCAACAGCGAAGAGGAAGGGAGGAGAGGGTCACAACTCAACTGGACTGAAGATGAAAATCTATGTCTCCTTAGTTCTTGGTTGAACAATTCAGTGGATCCCATAGATGGCAATGACAAGAGGTCAGAGTACTATTGGAGGGCTGTAGTTGTAGAGTTTAACAACAATACACGTACTAATGACCGCAAAAGGATAGTCTTGCAATGCAAGACACATTGGGGTGGTGTTAAGAAGGAAATTGCAAAATTCTATGGAGTTTATTCTCGAGTTAGAAGCACCTGGAGCAGTGAACAATCTGATGATATGATCATGGAGAAGGCTCATAAGTGGTTTAAATCAGAAAACAACAAAAACCTTTCACATTAGAGTATATGTGGAGAGAACTAAAGGATCAACCAAAATGGCGAAGAATCCTAGAAGATAAAAGCAAGAATAAGAGGACTAAGATTTCTGAATCAGGTGCATACACATCATCATCCAATGAAGACACTAAAGATGAAACTAGAAGCAAAGAGAAGCGCCTCGAGGGGCAGAAGAAAGCCAAAGCCAAGCTGAAAGGAAAAGGAAAAAAGATGTCACCATCTTCTTTGGGGGACCAACCAAGTCAAGACTTAGTTCTCTTTAATGAAGCTATAGAAGTGGGAGCAACAGCAATGCTCAAATCTGCAGAAGCAATAGCCAAATCAGCGGAAGCGAAGAAGGAACACGCTAGAGTGGAGAAGTATCAGACATACTTAAAATTGCTGGAGAAAGACACTTCCAGTTTTAATGAAGCAAAACAACAGAGACATGAAGCTGTCCTAGAACAATTAGCTAAAGAACTTGCTGACGAATAAATGATCAGCAAGTGTGCTATTATCTGGTGTATGGTTAGCTAACTTGCTGAGGTAAGTTATTCTTGTATCGTATCTCCATTGTGTACTTATTAGTGTGCTAGTATCTGGTGTATGGTTAACTCAATGAATGATGAATTAGCCAATGGGTATAAGAATTTGATTCATATCTAGTGTACTTCTAGTATTGATTCATATGCAGAATTTGATTCATATACATGTGGAATTGATTCGTATACATGCAGAAAATAATTCATCAGTTAAATCTATACCACACATGTAGTGAATTTACACTGAAATTGCAGAAATATAAATATAGCACTACTGTACCATATACAAACTAGTTGTTGCAAATTAGCCGTTGCAATGCAGAAAAAAAAAAGCAAGACATGGCAGTTGCAAACTAGCTGTTGGAAAACAAACAAAAATCAAGACATGGCAGTACCAAACTAGTTGTTGGGAAACAAACAAAAAGTAAGAGATGGTTGTAGCAAACTAGCTACTGGGTTGTAGCATCTATAAATAGGAGATGCAGTTCAACAAGACAGCAACACTCACTTCCTATAACTTCTTCCCAACAAAACAACCCAGTTCCAAAAAAAAGATGTCTACTGAGTGACAAGATCATTCTAGTCATTATAGTGAGTCTATCAATAGTGAGAAGCTTGAAGAGATGGTGTGTAAAGAAATTAATGACCCTATTGAGGCTCACATAGAAGCTCATCTTGAAGCAAAGTTGTTGGAGCCTAACTGGTACTTCTGATCAGCGTGGGGGATACAACAAGAGGTACATCAATAGAGATCATGAACGTCACCACAACAGATTACTTGCTAAATATTTTTTGGCCAATCCTTTGTACACCGATGGTCAGTTTCGTAGGAGATTTCATATGAGGAAGCATCTATTTTTTCAAATTGTAGAAGCTCTTGGAGTTTAGTCTCCATATTTTTCGTCTTAGGCGAGATGCATTTGGCAAGGTGGGTTTGTCACCATTGCAGAAATGCATAGCTGCCATCCGAATGTTGGCATATGGTACACCAGCTGATCTTATGGATGAGTCTTTTGGAGTCGCAGAAAGCCCAACAATAGAGTGCATGATCAAATTTGTTCAAGGTGTGAGGCATATATTTGGTCAACAGTATTTGCGTAGGCCTAACGAAGTGGATATTCAATATTTACTTCAATTTGGAGAGGCACATGGATTTCTTGGCATGTTGGGTAGTGTTGACTGCATACATTGGGAATGGAAAAATTGCTCCATTGCATGGAAGGGGTAATTCACACGTGGTGATTATGGAGTACTCACTATAATGCTTGAAGCAGTTGCCTCTTTAGACCTATGGATTAGGCATGCTTTTTTTGGTGCTGCTGGTTCAAATAATGACATTAATATGTTGGACCAGTCCACATTATTCATTGATGTGCTACAAGGAAGAGCACATCCTGTTCAATTTATTGACAATGGAAAAGAATATAACATGGGATACTATCTAGTTGATAGTATTTATCCTGAGTGGGCAGCATTTGCCAAATCAATCATTAGACCACAAAGTGATAAGCATAAATTGTATGCACAACATCAAGAATCAGTGAGAAAAGACGTCGAACGAGCCTTTGGGGTTTTGCAGAAACGTTGGGCCATCATACGTCACCCGGCACGTCTTTGGGAAAGGGAAGAGCTCGCAGATATAATGTATGCTTGTGTTATTTTGCACAACATGATAGTTGAGGATGAGAGAGGTTCCTATGAGATACCGGGTGATAACACATATGAACAAGGGCAATTTTCCACTCGAATGACGGGACTTGACCAGGAAACAATCTATGGATTTACAGAGGTTCTAGAGAAAAATAGTGCTATTCGTGATCGAGCAACGCATCGGCGTCTCAAGGAAGATTTGATAGAGCACATATGGTACAAATTTGATGGTAGCAACAACAAGGTTAGAGTGTTTTAGTTTCATATCAACCTTGTATTTTACTAGTTTAATTTGCCTTCGAACAATTAGTTTAAAATCTATTCTTTGCTTATTAATTACTTGTATTTGTAACTGAAATTCATTACTTTGGCATCAATTAATAAGTATTTCAATATATCGTATGCCTCATTCTCATAAACTGAACTAGAACAAATCAACAAATAACTACATAGCCAAAATCGACGAGAGGTACAAGGCACAAAACTTGCAGAATGCATGCACATACTAATATTCTACAGCTGGACCACAAGCATGAGTGTGGATGGACCAAAAGCTAAAGCTTACCACACGCCGAAGAAGACGACATTCGCAGCGTCCCGGCTGAACCACCAGTCCAGCATCAGGGAGTGGACTACGTAGCCAACGATGGGCACGCTGTCCAATAAGCCCACATGAGGACGGCGCTGGCCTAGCTTCCACTGTGGACGGACTCCAAAATCCAGCGGGGAAGAAGGCAGCGCATGTCGGAGAGAGGGGCGACGGGGATGGCAATGACCTAGGCGGCGGGGATGACAGTGGCGACAGCGCAGGAGGTGGGCTGGTAGATACGGTGGGATAGAGGGGAAGTGTGGTGACGACGACAACGAGAAGAGACAAGAGGAATTGGGGATCTGAGGAAATATCTCGTGGTCGTGAGAAACGGTCGTGGGGATAGGGATTGTGATTTTTTTCAACTGACCCCACCTTATTCCCACCGTCGCCAATTAACATTGTGGAGTACATCATGTACTACTGCTTTCTACAGGCTAGGCCCACGCTAATGCCTAGTTTGGCAAAATAGATTGACCATGCCTACTGTGCAGCCGCTATGGTATTCCCCCAAAGGTTATAAGGGGAGAGCCAAAGCAAAAAAGGGAGGAAAAGGATGAGACAGGACAAGCCGTTATGGTATTCCCCAAAAGTTATAAGGGGAGAGCCAAGACAAAAAAAAAGGAGGAAAAGGAGGAGAAAGGACACACAGCCCAACCCTTGTAAGCTCTCTCAAAAGAGGAAGAACCAAGAACATAACAGGAGTAGGATATTACACCTCCGAGTGGCCTAAACCTGTATAAACCCTTATGTCTTATTTACTTCAGTGATAATCTATGACCGATTAAAACACGTTTATTTCCCCGGCTGAACTAAAAAAGCGGTTCCTTCGGACCATGCTAAAGGTGTTTCCACACCGACATATACATATACATACATACACACACATACCATTTTTATTTATTAGCGGTATATATTTTTTTATTTGGTAGCAGCATACACCTTTTTTTATTTGGTAGTGGTATATACCTAAAGCATCGATTAAGAATTGGCCACAGATGGACGGTAGATATAAGCAGGAGTACATACTCCTAGGGAGTATAGAACCATTTTCATATATATATAATTTGAACAAAATTTGTGTATTTCAAATCTTGAGGCTCTGGCACCATGAGACCCTAAACATGTATATATATATATATATATATATATATATATATATATATATATATATATATATATATATATATATATATATATATATATAGAAAATTTACTTAGTGCACCATGGTGTTCGGGCCTCAAGATTCAAATCGAGTATATACCTAATTTAAATGAGTATGAAAATTTTAAAAACTTTTTAGGTATAAATATTAACTTGTTTCCTAACTAGTTCAAACAAGTTTGAACTGAATTTGAACTTATACATGTTTTTTACTTAAATTTTGATTCTAGTTTTGTGTCATCCAAACATATAATTAACTAGGTATGTGATATGAAATGATGAAATAACTTTAAATTTGAGATATTTTATTGTAGGTATTAATATCAAACTGTTACACCTACCTAAACAGGTGTCATATATATATATATATATATAAAGGTTGGTTAGGTGGGCCAGGGGAAGGAATGAGTAGTGCGTTGACCAGAGATCGACCTGGACACACAGAGTGGTACGTAGTGCTGCACTGGCACTGGCAGGGAGCACTGAAATATGCAGGTAGCTCGCCCTCGATCGCTAGGTAGTCGGTGGGAAAATGTCAAAAGCCATGCGGTTCGAAATGAACGCGGCAGAGAAAGGGAAAGAAATCAGGAGAGCGCGAGACCAAAAAAAAAGGCACATACCTAATTAAATCTATGTTTAAATAACACATAACCAGAATTAAAATTTAAGAAAAAAACATATCACATACCAAGATATATCAAAAAAAATTTAATATATCTTGGGATCCAGACGCGAGAAAGATGAATTAATATATCTTGGGATCCAGACGATCGCGTTGAGGCGTGTGTGCGTGTGTCCGGACTATCCGGGCCCACGTGCCAGTGCTAGATGGTTGGTTGCTTGCACAGTGGCGCATGCATGCGCAGCAGCAGCTACTGTCTTCCATTGGAGGCACGCGGTTGGTGCCCGGCGTGTGTGTGCGCGCGCGTGCGCACGGAGAGATGGGTGTGGGTGGTGGATGGAGCCGGAACATGCTCTAATATTATCGGTCTTTATACAGGAGAAATTTTTAGTCATATCTAAATTGACTTGATCAGTTCTGTTTAGTATCAGAGTTCTGATATAATATACTATCCGATATGTCTTACACTACTCTCTCTTATATTAACCCCATATGAGATTGGCCAACCTAAATATAATATAACCCGCTCTCAATTATGCGTGACTCCTATAATCGACCATCGCACGTTGTTGCCTATGCTAGCTGATCCGAGAAAAAGCACATATATAAAATTAACTTATTTTACATACACAACCAAACAACTTATATATAGAGATCATCGTACTTCTAATAAAAACATATAGTAAATAACTATATTTCATCCAATCGCCTCAACCAAATAAACCATCGGGAAGCCATTGATGGGCGATGTGGCGGGGCCGGCAGGCGCAATCGAGGATGGATTCATCCATCTCCGCCCCGTTTTCAGCACCGCTGCACGCACGCGCTTCCTTTGTGTAGAGTAGGTAGCCACAGGATCGGAAATCTGAATTTTGTTGGCTCGCTTAGCTTACCTCGGCCGGCCGGTACGGTGCTGAAGAATGAGATTCCCGTGGATGGATCGATATGATATGATGCATGGATGGTCAACGGCCGACAGCGCGTGCGCACGCCCATTATATCATGGCTGGTGAAGACAAACATGACTTAGTAGTCGATCGATCCGCCGGAGACAGCTACTTTATGCCTTCCACCACGCGCGGCTTACGTACGTACGTACCAGATTAAATACTAGTACCATGTGGCTAGCTAGCTAGTAATGTTTGACGTACGTGCACTTTAATTTGGTGGAATTTATTAAATTTCATGCATCGAATATGTTTATAAATTTCCAGCCGCTTAAAATTACACATTATTGCTAAGCCTAAGGCTGAAGCTTACGAGCCATCTCTAAAACGAGACATATCATTAGCACATAATTAAATAAATATTAACTATTATAAACTTAAAAAATAGATTTGTTTGATTTTAAGAAACTTTTATATAGAAATTTTTTTTACTAAAAACACACTGGTCAGCAGTTCAGGAAACGTGCTCACAAAAAGTGACAAAGTAGATACGCGAATAAAAAGAAGCAAACGCGGCCTAAAGCAACAACCCTAAGAAATCCTAGGTTTTTCGCACAAGCTTTTTCAGAACTTATCATCCTTACCATCTTAGTACACATCGGGTTTCGTCCCAAGACCGAGCCTGTGCTCTGATAGTATCTTTTGTCTCGCCCCAAATGGATCTTCTGGGAAGGATGAGTTTGAGTTGTAGAATTATCCTGTATAACAGTACTAGTTACAGAAATATAGTGTTGGTATAACAGACAATGGAACCGTCATAATACAACTATCTTTATTAATAGACATAGTTTTACAAGCAGGTTGGAACTGCGGACATATCCTGAGTTCACGACACATTAGCAAAAGAACGTAAGCAGAAACTAGCCCAAAGCCACAAGCGCGATTCGGAAACTAATCCAAAACCCTAAAACTCCTCGAAGCCAGCCTGCTCCAGGAAGAACTTCTCGTCGGTTGGACCCATCTCTTCTTCCAACACTGAGGGAGGAATAGATATATATAGAGCAAAGGTAAATACTAGCTTACTCAACAAGTCACGGGAATTTAAGTGGTTAATACAAGTTTCAAAGAGTGGTTGGTTATTTTGTCATTCAGTTTTGTTTTAAAACTCTTTTGAATTTGTTAAGTGAGTGCTTCTCAACAACCGGAGCGAGGTGCAGTCTCGCTCAGTCGGCGTGAATGTATCAACCTTTGAATCAGCCCAACTCTTAAGAGTTGGTCTCACGAGATCTAGTTACAACAGCTGATCCATCAATAAACTGGGCTCATAGCCCTATTGTCCTCGACAGACTTCACCAAAGTTCTGAAATGGATTCTCAATCCACAATATCCTTTCACAAGTAGTAATCAAACAAAACTAAACTAAGAAATCACCTCACATCTGCTTATGACCATGGGTACGGCTGTTCAAATAGTTTAAACCTATACAAAGGGGTACAATTTACCCACACGACGTGACTTACCCTATCACCCAGCTCACACAGAACGGACACAACTGATAACTAGGAGTTTTTGCGTCAAAGCATTTCTGGAGTCGACACCCGAATATGTATTTTTTTTTCTAAATATGTAGGTCGAATTTAAACTTGATTTTTTGTGAAATGATAGATGTCACTATACTCTAAGTAATTAATTTTTTATAAAATTTTTAATAACTATTTATATTAAATTTAGAAAAAAAAATATACACGAGAGGACATCGATTATATTGAGAAATTAGAATCCATTTCGAGTATATCACTCAATTTCCACACCAATGATACCGGGAAGCTACGTATACCCTGCCCCACTATACAATTTGTACTTCCCTGTTAAATTGCTAGCTAACTCCACCGGCTAATTAGTTAACTAGCTTGTGATTCTATTGCGACTTGACGAGACGGCAATGTCGCGACACGATCGACGCGGGAAATGCTCCTCTACGAACGTCCGAGCAACTCAAGGCATCCTTTTTTTTTTCCTCACTTCTTCTCTTTTTCTCCATCCTTGCACAGCCTCTCTCTCCTCCCTCGCTCCATGCTGGCTGCCTCCCGTCCGGCGTGTTGGCCGCATGCCACCTCCACTCCGCTTGCTTTTTGCCGTTTATTTTTTTTATTCGAATTTTTTTTTTACCTTCTTTCTAGTCAGATACTGCGTATAAGCACTGTGTTTTCTTTGATGTTACGCAAAGGACTTAGTGTTATAATCGACTTATTACCAAATGATTAAATATCTAAAATATATTTTTACATATGATGAAATACTGTTTCATATTTTATAAATACCGGATGTCCACAGTAACCTCCGCTCGACTTTGCCACGGACGAGATCGAGTACCATCGAAGAAAACTGTGAATGTAATTAGCAGAATTTTTACTGTTACTAATTTAATTTTTTTTAATTTATAAAACTAATTTTCGATTTGGTCATTTGCAGATCTACCCTCTTGCCGCCATAGGCCACGGCGGTATTTAAAAACCGCCGTGGTCCAGGATGGCGAATGGCATCCCCGTCAGGCGCGGCTAACGGTGCCGGCCGCCGTTAGCCAGGGGAGGCCACGTGGATTCGCCGCTCTGGGGGACGGCGGCGAATGCCTCCAGGGGGCCGAATGCAAAAATACATTCGCCGCCGTCCTCCACGGCGGTTTTTAGCATAGTGAACGGACGGTCCGCACAAGGATCGGACCGTCCGAATCCAGGGGGCCGCCTGCAAAATTTTTTTTTCTTTTTTTTGATATTTTTTTCTCAACTAGCAACACGAGAATAGCAAAATCTCGTGAAGGTGCAGCTCAAACCGATGTAAGATGTGGCCTGTAGAAAATTGTGAGTGTGCTTTAAAAACCGTGCTGAAACTTCGGATCTCAAAAACTCAATCTTCCCGGCCGAATTTCGCAAAATTTTTTTGGACAAACCCGACAAAGTCGGGGGGAAGCGGATGTAAAATTTTTTGTAGATGTCCGTAGAGTACTTATTTGCCCGATTTCGAGACCGTATGCGAAAGTTATGACTGTTTTAAGGTAGTTAGCGCGCGTTACAACAATTTGCCGTGGATTCGGACCATCCGATCGCTGTGCGGACGGTCCTATGCATTCGCCGCCGTCCCCCAGGGCGGCGAATCCACGTGGCCTCCCCGGGCTAACGGCGGCCGGCGCCGTTAGCCGCGTCTGACGGGGATGCCATTCGCCGCCCTGGGCCACGGCGGTTTTTAAATACCACCGTGGCCCACGGCGGCAAGAAGGTAGATCTGCAAATGACCCAAATCGAAAATTAGTTTTGTAAATTAAAAAAATAAATAAATTAGTAACAGTAAAAATTCGTAATTAGCATATATGCAGTCCGATCCGGCCCATTGGGCACTGGCCCAACAAGCGCACCTACGTACCTGCGCGCTCGCTCGCAGTGACATCCCGTCCGGCGTTACGTGCATCAAAGAATCTTGACGCGGATGTTCGTGTGGCGCGCCAACTCCGACGTACGGACGGCAGCGTGCGATATGATGTTACCGTGCATGGACGACATACATACGACGTCTTGGATGCTTAATTAATTCAATCGCGCATCCAATGCATCGCAGCGGCCCGATGCACGGATAGGTGCAGTTCTGTCTCGAGCCGTAGGACGTACGTAGAGCCAGCTGCACGCATGCACGGGGGCGGATCCAATGTGGTTGCTAGGAAGGAGGCCTCAAGTACTCTCAGAGCATCTCCAGCAAAACCAATAAACTAACATTCTAAATAGATTTAAAAAAAAGAAAAAAAGAGATCTACTAGGGTTTCTACTAGAATCATCAAAATAGAAAGGCCTCAAATTCCTCTCCACATCCCTCGTTCCTAGGGCTCTATATCTAGCCCCAATTTCTTTTTTTTTTACATAAGTGAAATTTTGCTGTGGGGTTCTATCACCTACGGCACATTCCATCTTCCGCGTCATCACCACCCTTCCACCTGCCACCGCCGTTCCACCTCCTCCTTCCAGCGCCAGTCCTCTCCGACGCTCCTCGCTATCGCCCCTCGCCCCCTTCCCTTCCCTTCCCCGACGCCCCTCTCCCGACGGAGCTCGTTTCCTTCCCCCGGCGACAGCTCCTCCCTGGTGCCCCCTCTATTTCGAAGCCCCTTCTCTTCGACACCCCTCCTCCTAACACCTCCTCCTCTTCGCCCTCCTCTACACAATGCTTCACCGGTTACCTTTGAGGGTGAAGGAGTACCAACAACATAATAAACCTGTGTTAGAAAAGTTTCTAAATATATATAAAGATACAGAAAACAAATAAGTGTATAAGCAACTTTGAGATGATTTTGTGAAGTACTTATGGCCGCTTTATGGTACTCACTAGTTTGTTTCATTATATTTTTTATGGGTTATTTCGAGCTTTAAACTTTTGCTTGCAGGATATGTCGTTTCTATATTTCTAAATTTTAAATAAAAATTTGAATTGTGATGTTTTAAATTATTAATTTATATCTGGATGAATTCTACACGTTACAAATTTTATTGCTGGAGACATAAAAAACAAAGAGAAGAGACGTTGGAGAAAAAAAGAAGACAATAAGCCCCTCTCTTTAACTTCAATCCGAATGCGTCCCTGTGCATGCATGTATGGTCCGACGAATAGTACTCTTGGTATGATCATGGATGGTTTTTATTGCTAACCAACCAAACACATTCTAATGAGATGCTATCTCGTAGGAGTTTATTTCCGTACCAAAGCCAAACGTTCGATCAAATGACTCGTAGGTTACACCTCCCTAACCAGTGGAATAATCCCATCCCATTAATGCTCGGACATGTGGAACGGATTAAACACCACTAAACACCACTAGTAATACATCCGTGTTAATGCTACGACGATATTTGGTAATGGAAATGAAGTCTAATATATTGTAAGTGCAAAAATATATTCTTTTAAAAACCAAATTCATTGTAGTATATCAACCAAACCTAGAAAACACATTTAAAATATTTCAGATGACGCGCATTGTACACAACAATTATCCAAATATCCTCTATTAGATTGACATGCTATAGTATAGTTTCCTTTACAATACACTTAATTCAACTGATATTGAGCTAAAATCCAAAGAAAAAATGAATATGAGGTAATAGGTTACACCACTGCAAGCCAAATTTATGAGTTTTTTGAAAGTACATGATGGGGTATGTTAGTCCAAAGTAATCTTTAACATAATTTTTTAGATGAAAACCCTACAAAATACTGCATACCTCATGAGCACATGGCGAAGTGAGTGAGTGACTATGAATAAGAGTATGGCTACAGACCTAAAGGATGAACGGGCTCCAATAGGGAAGACCATACATAAGCACTCCAAAGCCATTTCTTCAATTCAGGGATTCCTCATTTCATTAGCAAAAACAGAAAGACGAAGTCTTTTTACAACAGCGATTGCACAGCCGTACTGCAGTCTGCAGGAAAAACGTTTACGTAATCAATTATGATGAATTTATATGTGCATAGAACTATACTTGACATCTTCAAGGAAAAAAATATCCCTGCACAAATCTGAATTCGACATGTATACGAAAGCATGATATCCAGTAATACCAATAGAATACTTTAAATCTAATATCATTGCTCATAATGATGTCCAAAATAAGTGATGGTGCATATAAGTATTGTGACTTGTAGCAGAAGAAGAAATATTTGAATGCCTCATCTTGACAAGTATTGGGCATGTCCATATGTCTTCAGTAGTATCCTGCCATGTTGCACCCGATAAGTTCAAATATCTAGGGTTAATTGTGCAGTCCTACATTAAAATGCAGATCGAATACAAAGAAAGAGGAATAACAATGACCAAATTAGGATATTTTATTTTTTTCTTGTCTTTCAACAGAGAGTATGGATTACAATGCGAAGCATATCTTACCTAAAGGCAAAACTCTGCCAGCTACACCATTACACTGATATCCCTCCTTTTCTCCACCCACTAAAGCCACTGCTGCTAGCCAAGTTACTGTCCCTACAAGAATTGCACTGTGGAGATGTATATGTGGAAGAAAATTAAACAGACACACAAAGATTAAAAACAGAAATTACAAAAACAACACTCATTACAGAAAGCCTAACAAAATATAGATTATATTTGTAAGTTAGCTTCAGATAAGCAAGGTTACAAAAAGCGTACAAATCAAGTGCATTTTCACCTTTCATCTAGGTTGTTCAAGTCCAAATGATACTGACTTCATAGTTTGGTTCCAAATAATTTGTAAACCATTGCCTCTGAATAATTGAGAAACTTAAAGACCGAGTCATCAATCCTAATAGGCCACACAACTCTCTTGTAAAAAAGGTAGAGATTCATGACAAATAAATTTTGCTCGACAGTTTGAAAATTGAATTACCTCCTAGTCCTTACAACCTTACGTAGTTAACAAATAAAAGGCATATAGAAACTCCATGAGTGGATTGCAGACTTAAGTTGCTTCACATTAAAAAGCTCATATACACCAAAATCTGTTAAGCTCATATACCAAAATTATAGGTTATTAATTACATGCTTGGATATGTGCAAATCATAAGCAAATCACTCTCCTAGTCCCCAACATTGTTATCCATTGTAGTGGTGGTGAAACAGATTCGTCTTAATCAGATGAATAACTACATGCTTCAGCCCACCTTCAGCCCAAAATTATAGGTTTTTAATTGCATGCTTGGATATGTGCATCAAGCATCTATACTATAGCATTTGAACAAACAAAACCTGCTAATTAGAGTTCTTATACCTACTACTTGGAATTGCAATAAATTTCCTCAAAATTAGTGAGCCATCCCTAAAGCAGGAAAGGAAAAACCTTAATGATCTGAATATACCATATTTGAGTAACACCACATTTGCAAGGCGAGACTAATTGTTTTATAGGATGGAGACGGATCATGTACTGCTTGCAGAGTTAAGAAAGCACTCTTATGTTCCCTTTACGGCCGTCAAATCAAACAAGTATGTGCAAAAAAGGGGTTAACTATTAAAGCAGAAAGATTAAATTTGCATTTTACAGTGAACAATGTTGTACTAATTGTTGGACGGGGTATTACCATCTATCCATTTGCTCACCATACGGTCAATCTGGAAGATACCCTGTACCATTGTAATCCTCTCGCTACTGTTGTCTTGCACACACACACACACAAAGAACCAAGAGAAAAATCAGAGAGAGTGGATTGGAGTCAAGAAACAGAGATCAGGAAAGACCAAGAAGCCAGATCAGTGAACGGCAATTTCATATTATAAGCAAATTTCGTATTATAATAAACATGCTCATTTTGTTCCCTCTAAAACTATCACATTGATCTATATATCTACCCTATTATTCAAACATGCCCGTTGCAACGTGCGGTGGGGGATATTCAAACATGCCCATACGAAAATTCAATAAATGTTTTAAAAAGCTAACCTAAGACTACTTCAATCCTTTGCTATAAGTGCAACCATCCAATTTGTTAGTTCACTGAATTTGAATTGCAATGCAATTTTACTGAACTTGAACCGCAATAAAAAAATAGAATGTAGAATCATCCCTCTTTCCATACTTTTATTTGAGGGTTTATTTTGCTCTGGGTTCATTATAGCTGTTTATATATTCCTTCAAGTTGAGCCTTGAGTATGTTATACTAAAATGCTGCTATTCTATATTGTCTCAAAGTCAGTGAAAACAGTATTTAGTGCACTGATCCTTACTTGATTAAATACCATTTTATTTGAGTCAAAAACAACAAAATTAATGTTTAGGGTGATCACATGCACTTAATTTTACGTTCCTAATTATTAGTAGAGCCTTTTGAATTTTATACACTTCCATTGAAATGTTATTATGAACATGTGTAGGTGCATTTCATAGACATGAGCATATTTCCATGTGGACAGCAATAGTTTTTCTCAAATGGACTTCCTAAAAGTTTTAGCTTAAAACAAATAATTCTCACTCCACTGAAAGGCCAACAAAATGTCAAGGGAGGCCAAAAGAGTCATTATTGAACACAGCAATACATGCTGCTATTTTACATAGAGGAAATATAATGATGAGGGACATCACATGGATAATTCATGAACATTCAAGAATTAAAACTCAAACTAGACTTTGATACCTAGAGTTGGAAGAGAAATCTGATTTTACTACTAAGAAAAAGTCAAATTGAGTTCTACCTCTAAGCTACACCTCCGTGGCCTCCCTCCAAGCTTATGGTCCCCCGCCCCAAATCTAACCATTGAGCTAGATTCTAGTCCGGCTATTATAGTACTACCACCTCAGTTACATTCGCTAGATTCTAGTCTGGCTATTATAGTACTACCACCTCAGTTACATTCGGCGCACCCAAACAATAAGATGGTACATGATGCCATCAGTAAAAAGGCTAATATGCATGGATCGTTGCAAGATCAAGAGTAAGAAAAATTGGCTTAAAATTTTCAAATTCTGGCTACCGGTGAACACCACACCATGATAAATGACATTATTACTCTGCTTGGCTATGATATTATTACTCTCCTTGGCTTCTGATGCATATATCTTTGTTGAGATCAACATCAAGATTGTACGGTAATCAAGCGAAAACAAAAAAAAGAGACTTAGGCATATATATAGGTACTACAAAAACCAAGTATATCCATGCTATACTGACTTTTTTAGATTGACAATGGTAAGTAAAAACCAAGTCCATCCATTGTATACTGACCTTTTCAGTTTGGTGATGGTGAGTAGGGGCAGTGCTAGGGATCAGCGTAGGCCGGCGATGGTGAGTAGGGGCAGTGCTAGGGATCAGCGTAGGCGGGGATCGGCTACGGCTCGACGGATCAGGATCGATGGCGGCCGCTGGAGATCGGCGACGGTGCAAGGGATCTATGTTGGCGGCGGCCTGATGGATCGGCGTCGGTGGGGCCGTGCGGCTGAATATCGGCGATGGGATGGAGATCGGCGGCGGCGTTGTTCACGTGAGAGAGAGGGAGGAGAGAATAGGGTTGAAAGAAAGAGGAGGCAACGGGCAAGGAGGAGGTGGACACGAAATCCGCCGCCACGGAGAGGCGCTGGGATCGACGGCGGGGCTGGAGATCGGCGGCGGAGAGGAAGGCCGGGATCAGCGTCTGCAATGGCCCGACGGATCGGCGGCGGGGAGGAGGGGCGGAGATGGGGATTAGCTTCGGCGGCGGCGCGACGGTCGTGAGGCGCAGGGGCGATCAGGTGGGTGGTGCGATATGGACCTGTGGACTCAGCAAGGAGAGGAGGAGGGGAGCGATCTGGGACGTTTGTTTCCGTGTGAATGAGAATGATATGGACCGGTGGAGATGTCCCATGGAAAATAAGTTATGTGTTATTTGTATTAGTATACTATAGAGTAGATGTATCTTTTTTGTATATTGTATTCAAATTCTTCTATAAATATTTTTTTATCTTACAACTCTGGCTAGAGGGAGACTATATGCATCTTCCACGGCTTGCCGCTCTCCCTACATGTCTTCCTCCTCCCTACCTAATCGCCAGTGAGCCAAAGGCCCCCTTTTCCTTCTCCCCAACGAGACATCGACGTCCCTTTCTTCCATATATCGCAAAAGCCTCCTTTTTCTTCTCCCCAACGAGACATCGACATCCCTTTTTTCCATATATCGCTTGTGAGCTCCACGCCTCATCCACAGGGATGCTAACGACATGGGTGACTTCCTCACATGTTATGGGAAGAAAGTTTTTATGTAGAGATTTTGAGTTTTGTGTTGAAATACAAATTTTGAATCAAAAGTTTTGCAACTTGTGTTGGAAGTTTGGGAGCTTTAATTTGAAAACTTCAAGGATTTGAGTAGAGTTTTTGAATTTTGAGTTGAAAGTCTCTGATTTTGAATCAAAAGTTTTGCAACTTAATTGGCTTAAAAGTAAAGTAACACGTAATTTTTTTAAAAAAAATCTAGGGCATCCCCCCACATCAGCGACGAATTGGACTCGGCTTGAGCAAAAGCAGAAAGGGAAGGGGAAGACTAAAGGGAAAAGCTTGTGTTCGCTGAGAACAATTGTGCGTGAATTAGTAATTCCATGCTGGCTGTGCTGTTCAAAATTAGCAATTCAATTGGCACGTTGTTTGTGAAAAACCCTATAAAATTATCTATACTTATTTAAAAGAAGATAGTGATGATGACAATGAATATACCACCCACCTATTCACATTCTAAATTTGGCAAATTACCTCCATTAATTTCTTAATATTAAGAAACAATCAAATCTAAATAGATAGCAACATATAAAATCAAGTTTAAGGTGAATATTTCCTATAGAAAAAAAGATGGGTAACAAATTTTTATAGAAAATATATTTTTATTTATTTTAAATAATGTTATAATATATTTTCTTTTATCGTAACAAAGCACGAGCATTCAGCTAATGATAAGAAACTCAATGAGACGAAATTAGGAGATATTGGACACATGACATTAAAATGTATTACTATCCTTATATATGCATATAAAATTGAATGGGGATATGGATGAAATACGCTAGTCTAGAATTGATGGTATTGGTGGCTTACTGACTACTAGATTAAATAGAGATAATTAATCTTTGGATGGGTGGAGCAGTAATTAATGACGTAGATCTGAGCTGAACAAGTTGAATTCAATGGTTAATAACGAAGGTACTTTGGGGCAATCTGGGACGCTAAAATTGGGTCTAATGGATGAAATAGCTAGATTAAATAGCAGTAATGTGGCGCGGCTAGAAAGAAGAAAAATATGATTTATATGTGTGCGCAGATCGAGCGCCGTGGAGGGAAGAGAGCGGGGCCGCCGGCAACGTCGGGAGGTGCGTGACTACTGCTTCTGCTTGACGACATCTAGATTAGACGACGATGAAACATGCCTGCCCCGGGATATCAAGATTGATCGCTCAGGGTGAAGCACAACACGACGACGAAGAGAAAAACACACACACACACACACACACACACACACACACACACACGAAGATTGGCCGCCCCTGGAGCTGCAGGAAAGAGCTCCTCGGACGGCGGCCTTCCGCCTTCCTTCCCGAACAGCGGCCTTTCGCCTTCTACCTGAACATCGGCCTTCCGGGATCAGGGGACGATTTTTCTTCCGATTTTCTGTTTATGCCGGCCGCATTTTTGGGCTACCTGTGAGGGTGCTGATTTTCACACACCAGATTAGAGGAGCAAAGGAGCATCAATTCTGCGGGATGAATATTAGCCCTTAGATCTGTGGGAGGAGTATGAAAGAAATCTCAGTCATCAGAGGGAGAATCACCATCACCGTAAGGATTTTTTTTTTTAGTATAGATAGTAGATAAAACCATGCGTATTGTTATGAAAATATTGTACGATAATGTTAGAAATAAAGTGTAAGATTAATTTGTTTTTAGCTAAATGATGTAACCTTATATACTTTGTATAATTACATCTTTGACCAATCATAAAAAAAGCTATAAACAATTGAGATAATGTTCTTTATGATAATTTATAGATCAAATATAGATTGATCATCCAAATGCAAAAACTAAGTTGATGTGGCTTTAAGGGAGAAAAAAACGCGGAGATAATTTCGACCATAGATTAATCATCCAATGACTAAAAAAATTGAGATAATAGGGCTTAATAAGGGGATGGGAAATATCATTAACTATATTTTGTGTGGATAAAGTTAATACTAGTAATTGTGCACGTACAATATATATCGTACTCCAACTATACATATAACTACATTAAAAATTTACAAACTATATATATCTATATCCACGAGCCATCCCATCCGACTAAAATGTGAGCCGCTTGCCGTAAAATAGAAAAGTAAGCAGCACACAGTTAGCTTAATTAAAAATGCTTGAAAAAAAAGTTCACACTGAACATCCATCTTCATTCACAGCCAGACCATAGTATGAATACACGGGCGGTAACTAAATAGCATGTTCCCAATCTTTGATAAAATGTACAAATAGCATGGGAAAAACAAAGTTTAGATTAGTTTGTCATGATAGCAAGACTATATTGACTCAAATCTGCATGTACACATACATTTCTGCTCATATTGTCACTCAAATCACCTAATAACAAATGTGTAGAAGGCAATACATTTCATCCTCACTAATGCACCAGGCCATAGGAAAAGGTTAACTTTTGGATCAGGATAACCAGCGATCTGTTGTTATCCAACTTATATTCCAAAAAAAAGTTGATATCTATACTACAAACTCATATTGGGTCCACACGCTTGTTCAGCTATCTGAAAATAAAAACAACCTGAAGTGAGCTAAATGACAATATTGTTTCAGCTAGATTACCTAGGAATTTACTGAACAGTTTTAAATATTACGTCACGTAGTGTGCTAAAAAAATATTAATAATCAGTCATCACCAGGTTTAGCCAAAAGAAAGTTTAGAAAGGAACTGTACCATTTAGTACCACATACAGTCAATGATCTTCGACCATGAAAAATCTGCATAGATATACAAAGCAAACTTGAAGAGAATTTTTTTTTATTAAGAGGGCAGCATCATTTTTTAATGGAAGGGTCGCATCAAATTTTTAGATGGAAGGGCAAGCATCATATTTGAAAGAGTGACAAGCATGATATGTGAAGTTATCAATTAAAGGAGTATCAATAGTGGTGTTCTAACAACTAACCTTAATGATTGGCCTCCACCTTGTGCGCTGTTGCATTATCATGAACTTAGTTGTCTGTTAGGATGCTCCTGGCTGCAGCATTTGATTCATCAATTTATCATCAATATCATGTGATACTCCTGTATCTTTTATATGATGCATCGCTTTTGAGCACATGATTCACCTGAAAAATAAAAGAAAATTCAACCACTGTTTAATATTTTTATCAAAAACCCATGAGCATGAGAGAAAGTGATGTGCATGTACCTGATTAGGATACATCAGAATATCTGAACAATCTTGACTTTTACATGTATTCTCACTTGCAAACAATGGCCAACAATCTA
The DNA here is from genome assembly GCA_003991445.1 of Oryza meyeriana var. granulata. Lineage (NCBI taxonomy): Eukaryota > Viridiplantae > Streptophyta > Magnoliopsida > Poales > Poaceae > Oryza > Oryza meyeriana. The sequence continues at coordinate 65,924 of RYFJ01002041.1, read as the reverse complement.
GTTACCTTTAAACGAAGAAGTAATTTTAACACACTGAGATGTTATATCCAGTAACTGAACTATTTGAAACTAAGCAACAAGAAGCTTTCATTCAAGAGAAGTCAGCAAACTATTTGAACTATGGCAACCTCTACCCTGTTCTGCAAATGCACAACCACAGAAAATTAGCCAGTGTAACGAAACTGTATAGCCGTGGATGGCAGTCAAAGAAAAAAAAGGAGAGAACAACAGCTAGCTGCCCCCTTATTCACTCATCTCTTGCGACATGTTCAAACAAGCAAGCAGGCATACTGAACTGGAAAGCATTTTCTAAATTTTATTCTGCTTATTGAATCATGTCAGGTTTACAACAAACGGAAACACCTAATTTTCTAAATTTCCTATCAACACGTACATTCAAAGGAAAGTAACCCATACTGTTGACCCTGGTCACTTATAAAATCATGTCAAGACAGTTTTTAATGACGCATCAAAATCATGATGAGCAGAAAATATGGCTTGAATAGATTAGGATATATGTTTTGATCTTATGGCTCTGGTTAAAGCATCCTTATTTAATCTGTAGTGCAAATAAACTGTGCTTAGTAAAAGAACTCGTAGAGCGCAATATCCAAGGCTTACTGGAATTGCAAATAGAAAACTCTAAAGAAGCAATATCTTTTTTTGATCTAGAAATCCCTGTAGCTCTGAAAAGTTTGTGATGAATTGTAATTTCTGAAAAAACAATGTACAATTTAAAGATGAGAAACCAAGAATTAGGTTCATGTAATTGGAAAGCTGAGCGAAATTCAATAAATTCACATTCAGGCGACGTGGCAAGCAAGGAGTGGGCTTAGCGCTGCTTGACGTGAAACTCAAATGTGAAAGGGAGGAGCCAAGGCCCGGGCCAGTGACGTTTGACAGATGGGAACCAAGGGGAGGCGACTGACTAAACAGAAGTGGAGCACAAGGAATCAGAAAAAGACCCACGTGATGTAACAGAATAAAAATAAACCAAGGAGAAAAACAATGTATGTATAAAAGATCACATCGACGCAATTAGTAATAACCAGAAGACATACCAGTGCATATAGCCCACTAATATGACAACCTGGCAACAGCCAGTCTTCTCAGTTCTTAGCCACCGTAACACCACCAAAAGCCTAGATCTATCATGTATTCATAACTTGGCACACATCTGCAATCCAATTGTCGAACTTGCAAGGGTACACCAACTCTGTCTCTGACTGAAGAACGTATTTGCTCTGATTTGGCAATGGACCAGACAACCACTTGGCCAGGAAAACAGAGAACATATTAGTAATTCACCAAGATCGATGAAAAAAAACCCACTCACTTACATAAATATATACGAAACAGTCACTAAAAACAGCTCTAATCAGAAAACACTTTTTCAATGCCCTAATCACTTCACTATTAAAGCACTTGAATTGTTAAATATACCAATGGCATATTTGAAAAGACATTTTGGATACATCAGAATTCACGTAGAAAAGTAGGCCAAGGAATAATACATTAATTATGTGTGTTCTAGATCTCAAATTTTGGAATGGTAAAACATGGAGCTTTCAAAAAAGGCTCTATATTGTTTCTATTTATGTTCTTCTCTAAATTAGTGCAATCCTCTGTTTTGAATTTGATTGCAATTGCTAAATTTAGCAAACTATCCTACAAATTCACACGGCACAAAAGTTTAGCCCAAACAAAAACGTGCTTCCCTTCATCAAAATAAATCCAATTGAGATCAAGTAAGCAGGTTTGCATTGGCTTACCAAAAACAGCTGCTCCTATTATAGCCACAACAATAAAAAACATGCCATCAAGGTCAGTGCGCACGCATCATTGATCATGCTAGCAGTGTAAATGTCAAGTCATAAATGAATGTGAGCAAATAGGATTTACATGAAAAAAGGCATGCAAACCCGTCAGGGAGATCGTTCAATTTGTGCATAGTAAGTAAAAATAAAGAAACAAGCTAGCTAGCACGCACAGAGCTATTTGACCTGTTTCTCGCTGAACATGGGGACCTCCGCTGCCGCCCCTACCCATCGTCCCGCAGCGTCGCTGTTCGTCTCCCCTTTCTCATCTCCAGAGCGCCCCTGCCACCACCCTCCAACCTCCGTCCCCCCTCTCCGGTCTCGGCCTAAACACTGAAAAGCCTCTCTCCCGCAGGTTAGAGGCAGGCGACGCAAATCGTTTTCCAGGGTGGGGATTGGGGAATGGACGGGAAGAAAGCGAGAAAGGTGGCTGGGCGGCGTGGTGAAGGGTTTGGCGTCAGCATCCGAGGGGGCCAGGTGAGCGGCCCAGCCAACGGGAAACGACGGTGAACTGGTGGCAGGGGGATCGGCGGCAGCGCGTGCGGCGAAGCACAGCAGTGTGACGGAGAGAGAGTTAGGGTTAGTGGGGGAGGCGAAAGCCAACAACCATGCGGACGCGCACATTGGGTTGGGGCGATAGCAAGGGGACGGATCTTAATAAGCGGTCCCTAGGACGGACGTTAAGAGTTTTTTCGATTTCTAAATCATAATGATTCCCTTTGATTTACTGCTGATTTTAAGCTGGGCGGTTGAAATTTAAAATTTGATAGAGTTTTAATGGAATTCCACTGATTTTTATGATTCTGATTTTTTTTTATATTACAGTATGGGCACACACATTTTTCAATTTGTTGTTTCGTTGGATTCCCACGAAGAAAGGCCGACTTTTGTCCGATTTCCTCCATTCGTATGTAATTGAGAATCACAATAAATCGATCTCGGTTGTGAGAATTCAATTTTTCCCCCGTTCGTTTAAATTTTCATGGAAAACAGTCCTTTTTGCCTGATTTTCCTCTCATTCGTGGTGTATTGGAGAATCAACGCGATCCCGATCGCTTGAGAATCGGAGGGATTTTTTTAACCCTATTTTAGGCTCAGTTCCAATTGATCTCCATGAGAACTCCACCCTTAGGGAAAAATCTCTACCAAACACGTTTGAATTTCTTTTCCCCTGAATAGATATGATTTTACTGGGGATTTTTCAAATTTTTTTTTGTTCAATTGGACAATTTCTCCCGACAAGAAACCAGACCACCTTTTTGCCCTGATTCCCTCTTATTTAGTTTGTAAATTGGAAAAACATACGAAATTGGAATTCCGGGTTTGAGAATACGGGGGATTTTTGTTTTACCCGTTTTTGGCTTAGCCTCCAATGAATTTTCGAATTGAAGAATCACCCTCCGGAAAATCCGACTTCCGTAAGATTCTATCTTACCAAAATACGTTTTCTTAGATCCTGTTGATTTCCCTAGGCCCGCTGATGAACTCAGGGTCCCATTAAACACGTATCATGTTTTAAAATGGATTGGATGAATTGGGTGAAAATGGTCCATAAGTAAAATAAAAGGTAGTTTGGGAAATAATGGGGAATAAACGAAACCCGGACCGAGTCCTCCGCCTGGTTTTTTATTCTATTTTTACAGTTTTCTTCTCCCTTGGGTTTTTTATGTCTGACTATATCAAGAACCAGAAAATATCCCCCGAACGAACGGGCCCCCCACGTTGTGAAAGGCCCCAAGCCCCAATCTTCATCCCCTCCTGTCTTGGTCTCACCGTAACAAACATCACCTACTGGGTTTTCGCCGACTTCTCTTTCCCAGCATAAGTACTACAAGACTAGCGAACCTCGGGAAGCTCCCGAACAACCCGGGCCAGGCCGTCCGGTTTTCCACCGGGTCCCGCCCGGGTTACCCCGCCCGGTTTTTTGGGAAAGTTTGTTGACCGAGAAATTTTTTCCCCCGGTTTAACCCGCCCGCCCCCTTTTGCGACTCGCCGAAAGCCTTGGAGGGACCGAAAGGAAAAAGCCAAGGCCCCACTTATCCCAACAGCGACCACAGCCCAACCGGAAATTCTCCGCTTCCCTCCCCCATTCAGTCCGGCGGAGCCCTTCTCGTTTCTTTCCCGGCCCCGTCAACCGCCGGCCCGGCCTGATTGGCCTTGAATTGATTCCCCTCCCTCTCCCCTGCCAACCGCTCCGTGACCCCCGAAGAGGGAAGAAAACGAACCGTCGCCATATATTAAAACTCCCGGTAACGGCCCCCCCCGGCCCCCGAAGGCCGAGGAGATCCCGGGGCCTCCCGCGCCTCGATGGGGCGCTGTGATGGCCCCTTACTCCCCAACCACGGGGCGGAGGAGGGCCCCTGCCTGGCTGGCCTGTTCCCCCGCCGCCCGGGAGGTTCTTTTCCTCGGTATCACTCACCTTCACCCCAATAGTTACAGCCCTGTAGGCGCCCAACGAGCATACGCCCTCAATGGCCCTTGCGCGACCGCCTCCACGGTCTTTGGCCGGTCCCGTGGGGCCAGCGGCCCCCGCCGGGTTTTTCTACACGGCCGAAACAAAGGTTACGGGGGTGTTTTTTGGGCGGGTTTTTTCCTTCTTTGCTGCCTCTAAATGGTTTTAATTCCTCTTCGGTAGGGTTCTCTCCTCCCATTTCCCCACGGTAAAGTTCAGTTTTGTGAAATTTGCCTGAACACATCCCCCACTTTTCCTAGTTTTCCCTTTGAATATAGACCGTTGATGTTGTAGAATTATTTAGCCTGATAGTGTGTGTATGTCAAATGTGCTGGAACCTAGAAATATTTGCTGCAACATGCAGATCAAATGCTGAATTCTTAACATGCGGACACAGTTTTCTGTTATCAATTCCATTAATGCACTTGAATCTTTCATTGTCATATTCTACAATTATATAAAAGAAAACAACAAGGACAAGCAAAGTTTGTTGCAAATCTGTTTTTCCTTTTGTAAGCATTTTCCTTTTCGCATTGCTGTGCGTTTATCGACTGCTCACTTTGGTGGATGAGCAAGATCTTAAGGGTCATGAAGGAGCACAGGTTGATATTATTGATAGGCTGCCAACACCTTTTGGCTTAGTTCGTTCTGGAGTGGCTCCAGATCATCCAGAACAAGGTGGAGTGTTTAGTTATAATTCTTATCATCCCAAACTCAAATTCGATCTATGTTAATCTGCAAATAACTGCCAGCTGTAATTGCAAGTGAGTGAATCACATTTGATTTAGAGGTTATGAGCTACTACCTAATTCCTCAGTGGCTCTGCATCATTTTTAAGAAGTTGCTTCAATCTATGACCAATATTTTTTGTATTTGTTTACTTCGTCTTATCAGCCCCCCAACCCCACCCCCTCCCTCCCGACTCATGTAGTCCGGGAAACTTAGCCTATCTACTATCTGCCCACTTCCCCCTGGCCATCTTCTCCCCCTTTTATCATTGCCCACACCTTGCCGGCACCTCGTAACTTCAGTACCTGGCTATTAGATGCCTATTCACATCATGATTTTTCCACCTTCTCTATATGCATGTTTATAACATTAACTACTTTCCTTAGAAGATTAAGTTCTCCTTAAACTTTCCAACAGATTGTGGTAAATCAATTTTCTCGTGTAGCTGCAATGGCCGCTGTTCATTCTATGGGATGTAACACTTTTTGGAAGGGATGTATCTCTATCAGAGCTTCAGAAGACATATGATGTTGTAAGTTTTAGACGATAAGCAGATAGCCAAGCGGCTACCTTTTGTGCCAAACTGAAATTATGTATCTTTTACCATCACTTCTGACTATGTTACACTGATAGAACACTGATGTAGTATTTACCGCTGGACAGGTTGTTCTTGCTTATGGTGCAGAAAGTGATAGGTCACTTGGTATTCCTGGGGAGGTATACCTAACTTGGATTCCCTTGGTCTCTATGTCATCTATTGTTTATGGGCATAGTTGTCCTCACAGCTGTAGTACCATGTTATTTGTGACCAATTGTTTGGAATTTGTTTATGTAGACCTCAAAAATGGTTGTGTCTAGGTATCGCACACTAAAGAGAGTGCATATGATGTTTACAACCATACTAGCACAAAGTGTAACCGCCAAATAATTGCATGCAGGAACAAAAATCACTGAAGAAACAAAATTCATGTACATTCGCTGAAACAGGATGTCACAAGCCATTGAAATAACATTTTTTTATTTCTGGTATTAAAAAGATAATGTAGTGATACCAATTTATCATATGATTTTCGTTCGTTTGTTTTTTCATCATGCCGTGTGAGTTGTTTATTGATTTTCATTCGTTTTGTTTCTTCATCATGCGTGTGGGTTGTTTATTCTCAGTGTCATCTTTGTTATAGGATCTGAGGGGAATACATTCAGCTCGAGAGTTTGTGTGGTGGTATAATGGGCACCCAGACATGTGCAACTTGGCACCTGACTTGCAAAGCACAGATTCTGCTGTTTTCTAGGCAGGTATGCTGATTTTATGTTTACCCAACATGCTGCCAAGACAGTTGATTCATATAGTTTCTATTTATATTTGAAATACAGGCTGTCTTTGGTTTCATTTTGGTTGAAGAATTCTTCTGGTTCATTGGAATTGGCAGATTTATTTGTAGATATATCCTGTAGAGGCATTCCCAACTTTTTAATGGAGCAATCTTTCTTTCATATATGATTTCTGGTTCCCTCCATTTGAGGTTTATGTTGTCTGCAGCGCTAACACTTCAACGTTCTATAGCTGTGTTAGACACATAAGTTCGAGTGTTCATTATCCTGAAGAAAATTTACTTTGTTTCCGCTAACTTACTGCAAAAGAAATATCCTTTTATGGGAAATGTGTCTTGTGCCCAGTTAAATATTCTTTTTTATCCTTTCTTTAATATCAGTTTTCTTCCATGCTTCTGATTATATCCAGGGAAATGTTGCTCTTGATGTTGCCCGTATTCTTCTTCGCTGTACATCTGAGTTGGCTGCTACAGATATTTCTGATTATGCTTTGGATGCTCTCCGTGGCAGCACCATAAGGTGTGTCCAACCTTTTGATTTTGAAAACAACATGTTTTTTTTCTTTAACCCCTTTAGTCCAGTTTTAATGGATGATAATACAATATTTGTATTGGATTTTTTTATGCATGTAAAGGAAGGTATACTTGGTTGGGCGAAGGGGCCCAGTACAGCAGCATTGCACAGCTTGTTAAGAACTACGTGAAATTTTAGGTAGTTTGTTTTAACTGTTCCATTAGCTGTGTCTTAATTTTGTCCGTATTGGTTTTCTCCCATATTAAATAATGGACGTTTGATTCATATGCAGGTTTGAAAAATGTGCGTGTTTTCATTAAGGAGGCTGATCTTGTGACCTCGCCTGCAGATGAGGTTTGTGCAATGAGATGCATTAGGTGTTTCACGTTGCTATTGGACCTGTAACTGTTCTTTGCAATATTTATTCTGGACTAGCCAAGTTTCCTGCAAAAACCTAATTTAGGTATATGTTTAGTTTTTTTAGTGGGGCTCCATGGCTAGCTTTGATGGATTGTGCTGATTCTAGTCAATTTCTTATGTTTATTCTTGCATTCAAACATGTTCCCCAAAATGTTCCTAGTAATATGAAAAATGGTAGAAGTTTATCCGGTCACAAGAGTGATCGACATGGTCACATGGTTTCCCAGACGCAAAGGCCTCTATTTGCAATTGGAATATATTTAGAAAATAATTACTATTGTAATATATTTAAAAACCTAATAAACCTACAATATTATATATATAATGTAGGTGACAGATCTACACATTGTTTTTATATGTTCAACCTATTGTTCAGAACAATCAATAGTCATTGTATAAATGTTTACTTCATATCTCTATAAAGAATATGGTTGCATGCATCCCGAACCAAGATTCTTGTGATTGGTCAGAACTTGAAGTCTTAGAGAGCCACTGCACAGGAGAGAATTTGAGAAAAGGGTGATGGCAGAAAGCAGATATGGTGGAGAATGCATAAAGAAAGAAGAGGACACAAGAAAGAAACATAAATAAGGAAGAAGACTGTGGAAAGGATTGTGAGTTGTGTGACCTGGGGCTGCGAGTGAACTGAACAGTTGACAGTTGGGAGTTGGAAGGGAGGAGCACCTGCCCATCTACTGTCCAGAAAAATCGCAATCCTCTTTTCAGTGAATGAATATAAAAATGAATTTGCTAGCTAAGTTGTAGGACTAACCTGTCTAACCTCCTAAAGATTTTGTGAATTTACTGAATTCTGTAGAAAGTGGGGGCCGCTCAGACTCAGATGATGAGAATTAGAGAATTCAGTTCCCAGTAGCAAGTAGTAGCAGTTTTTGCATATTGTTTTGGTTGGTAACAAATTGTTGATAGTCCCTATTCTGCTGAAACTGATATTAGCCAGGAGGCTTTCAAGCCTATATGTTTTCAGATATTTTGGTTGCGTTAGTTAGAGACCTATCATTTGCTAATATTTAAATTCATAATGTGATAAAACTTACTCATTCATGTTGTAGCTACTACAGTACCTTGCTGTCAACATGCTGCCAATTTGGTTTTCTGAATGTTCCCTCCACCTCTGTTTGGTCATCTTGCTTGTGATTGTGATGGAGTGAAGCTGTTATCTGATTGCAGGAGGAGATAAGGAATAGTAGAATTCAAAGAAGGGTGTATGAGCTGCTATCTAAAGCGGCAATTGAGCATAAAGGAAACAATAATAATGACCAAAAGGAGCTTCACTTTGTGTTTTTTAGGAAGGAGATCTACCAGATTTCTCCCATCAGAAGATGGTTTGACAGTTGGTGCCGTGCAACTTGAAAAGACTTGTTTAAAAGGTCAGATGTCATAAGTGAATTATCATATCTTTGCAGACTTTCTTTTTACATTATTTTGTTGGTTATATAGATGATGGAGTGGGTGGAAAGCAGGTGGCAGTTGGAGCTGGTGAGTTTGAAGATCTAAAATGTGGGTAAGTGGGTTCATGCTTTCCTGAGTTTTTTTTATGACCAGTCAGCTCAAGGGGTTTCTGTGACGCCTCAAAATAATTGAAGAAAAGAAAAGAAAAATGAGCAAGCTAGATGGGCTACATTATGTCCTTGGGCCCATTGTAGCTTAACAATAGTAGATAGCATGCAAAATAGTTGCAGCAAGTTTTGTACCACCTTGCCTATCCATCTTGAGCTTGAGTAGTTTGAAAGGATGTAAGCCCGATGACCAGTAACACCGGTTCGAACCTTTTATGTGAAGCGAGGACGAAAGCGCAAGTGTTGCTGTGTAGGTGTGGTCCAACATATTGAGTTAGGCCTAGAACCGTTTTCGGGTCTGGGTGTTACCGTTTCCTAGATTCATCTAATGTATTGTGTCTTTAGACTGATCTTGAAACGTATTGATTACTATCCATTAATCTAATAAGTTATTATAAGTATAACACCCCTACATCTTATACTATCTAGAGCACTAATATCTTAATATATAATATATTACAATTGCTAAAACCTTTAAATTTTCTTTGTACAGTAGACCACAAAGCCTACAATTATTCCATTTAGACTAATAAGGAAAACTAATCAAACCAAATAATGAATGCACTTGTTTTCTAGCAACTAACTAAATAGAAAACGATAATGTGTGCTTGTGAAATCCTACTGCACCCCGCATGCACGTCAACCAACAAAGCACTTGAAATAGAGGAGTGAGATATAAATCTCAGCAAGCAATGGTTATAAAACTAACATACCAAAACTAGTTAATTAATTTTGCATCCAAATATAATCATAAGAGACAACGCCAGATTCTAACGTCTCACCTTTTGAATATAAATTAATAAAATTTGAATGATGCATTTATGCCATGAACTCCAAGAGCACTCCAGAATAGTTATATAATGTTCTCACCGACCTGGCTTACTCTAGAATAGTTATGACTTTCTCACCACCTACCTCAAATGCATTCCATGTACTAGTACGAGGTTACGTGGTAACCTTTTTACTCCATATGCATATAGATGCAACGATATATCATGATGCATACCTAATACATTATCAATATATTGCAAATTAAACTCCGTTTTCACCATAGTGTACACCATACATAAACATGGCTATATAAATAATTGCCACCACTTAAAATAGAAAATCCTCAAACTTAGGATGCATGATGAACGGCACGGTAAGAACGGATTTTATTTTGAAATATATTGATAATTGATTGATTATGCATCATCACTGTTGTGAACAGCGCCGTATCGAATACACTGGCCAAAGGGCAAATCTATATACATGTATAGGTGGCATATATGCAAGAAACCCCTTATACAATGGGGTAAATACACAGGTATATAATACACATCTAACAATGACATTGTTGCATCTACATGCATATGGAGTAAAAAGGTTACAACGTAACCTCGTACCGGTCCATGGAGTGCATTTGAGCCAGGATGGTGAGAAAGTCATAACTATTGCAGAGTGCATAAGCCACGTCCGTGAGAACGTTATATAACTATACCAGAGTACTCTTGGAGTTCATGGTATAAATGCATCGTTCAAATTTTATTAATTTATGTTCAAAAGGTGAGTTGTCAGAAGATGGTGTTGTCTCTTACGATTATATGTCGATGCAAAATTAATTAATTTGTGCTGGTATGTTAGTTTCATAACCGTTACTTGCTAGGATTTATATCTCACTCCTTCCTCTTTTCAATTTTTGGTGTTCTGTCGGTTGACATGCATGAGGGGTTATGTGAGTAGGACCAGTTGCTAGAAAATAAGTGGATTCATTCTATGGTTTGATTAGTTTTCCTTATTAGTCCAAATAGAATAATTGTATGCTTTGTGGTCTACTGTACAGAGAAGATTTTAAAGGTTTACCAATTGTAATACATTAAGGTATTAGTGCTCTAGATGGTATAAAATGTAGGGGTGTTACAGCTATCTTCTTCTTAGACTGGTCTTTTAACAGTATTTGTTACAAATCCTAATACATGTCTTTCTTGTTAGATTGGTCTTGAAGAGTATTGGATACAAATCCTTGCCAGTAGAAGGTTTGCCCTTCGATAAATACAGAGGTGCATTATATTACCTTTATGTTTGCTCCCATGGAGCTTTTTGCGTTTATTTTACCATTTAATCTATTAATATATTTTGTAAATACAATTGTGTGATAATCCTCTGTTACAGGAGTCATCCCAAATTTGAAGGGCAGGGTTTTGAGTAGTGAATCTGAGAGTGCCACGGTGGAGCCAGGGCTATACGTGGTGGGATGGTTAAAGAGAGGGCCAACTGGCATAGTTGCCACAAATCTCCATTGTGCTGAAGAAACAGTATGTACCTTTTGTTTCCTTATCTTCTATCATTGTGTTTGAGGAGGTTTATGAGCATCCTGCTGTCTGTTAATACGAGTGTAATTTTATAGTCGGTTACCTTAAATCGTATAGCAGTAGCTTTTTTGGTTTACTTAAGAAACGCCTGCAAATATTTCTTGAAATAGCTTGATTTATTCGTTTTGAAAATTCAACATGGAAGTTTGTTAAGGCCATATACACCTCAATTATTGTGGATTTGCTTATCCACTATTTTCCTTTCAATGAAATAGCTACTTTGTAGAGGAAGGGTGTTCTTGTGAAATAATCAAAATGACTCTTTTTCAAGCATTATATTTCTTGGTTAGCTGATAATTTTATTTCACTGACAGATTATGTACATATTGTACTTACTGTTTTATAACAGGTGGCGAGCATCCTTGAAGATGGCAAGAAGGGGTGGTTCATGGGATCTGATCCAAAGAAGCAAGGCAGGAGGGGACTCCTTGAGATTCTAGAACAAAAGAATATCCGCTTTGTGCCCTTCGATGGCTGGGAAAAGATTGATTCTAAGGAAAAGGTAGCAGGTGAGCTGAAGAACAAGCCTAGAGAGAAGATCACAACCTGGAATGAGCTTCTGATGGCTGCAAACTAGGGATGGAAGTGAGGGCATTCCTCTTACAATTTTGTTCTCTTGCATGTCTCATAGCATTACATTAAACAGAGCCAATTCTGCTCTATAGAGATACCGGGAGTGAAGTTCTCAACTGACTTTGGCATAGTACACAGAAAAACTAGAAGGGAAAGCTGTAACAAGTGAAGTATAGCAACAACGTGCAAAACTGGCCTTTTTCTTATCATCATACAAATGATTTTTCACTGCCCTGTGGTATTTATTTTTTGTGTTTTCTCATACTTCAGTAATATAATGATCGGCACTTTCTTGCCATGTGGGGCTCAGCGAAATCCCTGTCCATGTCATCCGTTCGCGTGGCCTGCTAGCTGCTAAAAGATGGTAGTTTGGTGTACGTTAGTCCCTACCCTAGTGTTAGTGAAAAGAAATGAACTTAACCTGGTGTTTACTGTAAAATTAGCATCTGAACATAGTGTTTATTGAAATTTACTGATGGGACAATTTCTATTACTGTACTACTCTCTTTTGCTGATATGGCCACAGACATCACACGATTGACAACACGTTCAGAAAAATAGTGTACAGGTTCAGACAAAATTATCGAAAATACATGAAAGTAAATAATTTTGTTTGACGTGTAAGAAACAATTAAATAACTACACTTCATGTAAAAATGATCTCTCAGATAGAAGCCTACAAAGGGAATATCATGATCTCTAAATTGAGTGGCTCATCATTGGGTCATTGTAATAACTCTTCGGTGGTCCTGAAGCCAGTAGCCGTAGTAACTTCAACTTCTGATACTTTGTGTACAGGGTTGCTCTTACCGTTTGGAAGAGGTTACCATCACACCATGGTTATGCGGTTACCGCGGTAATAGTAAAAAACCACACGAATTTTATCTTCAAAAATTTGAATTCAAAATTTTCAAATCTCACGGTAAGGTCGTGGTTATTGCACGATATTGCTGTTGCACGGTAACCGCGCGGTAAGCAGTGGTAACTGCGGTATGTTAAAGCTGAAAAGAAAAAATTACGGAAAAAAATGTAAAAACTAGTAAAAATTCTAGAAAATTGTAGAAAATTTTATGAAATAATTGTGGATATCTCTAGAAAAACAATATAATATTGCATAATTTCTTTTGCATAACCCTTGCTATAGTTTTTACACTTAAATAAAGTAGAAATTATATGTCAACCCATCTCTTATTGTTTTCAATTTCGATGGAGCTCTAAAATATGAAGTAAACTTCATTATTTTCATAAATTTTCTTCACTATAGTGATCTATAATTCAAGTACTACCTGCTAAAATTTTATTGGATATTTTTAAAAAATTTAAATTCGGATGAAATTTAGACAAATAATACCGCCGATTACCCTACCGTACCCCGGCAGTATGCTCGGTTACCGTGGTAACCGTGCGGTAACTGGGCAGTATGGAAAACACTGTTTGTGTAGCTTACATGATCATGCTCTTCTTATAATCTCTTCTCAGCATCTTAAGATGTTCTGCCACCTCCTTCATTGTCGGTCTTTCATGTAATTCCGCACTAATGCACTTCAGTGCCAACCTCTTGATCTCATCAAGGACCGCAATGTCTTCTTTAGCTGTTATCCTCTAATCGAACATTGCCTTTCCAGTTTTGTCTGTCTTGTAAGCTTTGATGAATTCAGGGATGAGGAGATGTTTTTGGTCAAGATATGCAGGTTTATTCTTGCTAATGAGTTCCAACAGAACAATTCCAAAGTAGTACACATCCCTCTTGATTTTTAGAAGGTCATATAGCATACTATTTGGTTCAATGTAGTTGGTATCCCCATAAAGAAAGCAGCATGATCCTCGACATTAGTAAGCCTTCTTGAGTTTTCAAAACCTGCAATCTTAGGATAACATTGTCATCCACAAATATGTTGGAGGGCATGACAGAGCCATGTAGAATGACACCAGTAGCTGGCTCATGGAGGCATTCTAATGCTTCTGCAATCTTAGCTGCAATCTTCAGACACAACTCAAGCGGGAAATTTTCACCACCATCCAGAATGTCGAAGAGTTTCCCTTTAGCAGCATATTCACATACAAGAACCAGAATGTTGTCTTCCAAGCAACAGCCCAAAAGTCTGATGATGTTCTTGTGAATGATTTGCGACAAGATTACTGCTGCATTTCTACACTCCTCTTTTGTGGTCTCATTTATCACGCAATATTTCTTCACTGTCACCATGGTATTGTCCTCAAGTGTACCTTTATAGATCTCATAACATGGACCTATACCAAGTAAATATGAATAGTTCTCTGTGACTTCACTCAGTTCCCTCTTCGTGAAAATTCTAACATTGCCGAGTTTTGGAAGACTCACAGGATTGATGGCAGTCCTCTTTGAAATGCCCAAAATACGCAGCATTGAGCTAGTAGAGCTGACACTGCTTGCACCTTGCGAATTCCCTCTCTCGAGTTCATTTTGTGTTCTTCTAAATAATCGCCGGTTTATGTTTCCTTCCTCTCCACGTAGAGCTTTTCAAAGTACCAGAAGGTGTTTTGCAACATCATTTATTCGAGGACGTCTATCAACCTCCAGTGCCAGGCATTTTGTTGCCAATTTTGCTATATCTTCAAGAATCTTCACATTGCCCACGTTTGCAATTTCTGCATCAAATAATCCGTGGAATCCTTTCCCCTTGGCACAAGCTCCATAAAAAGCATCAATTAGGTTAACCTCCCCTTGTTTTATCCTTTTTCTAGCTATTAGTTCCAAGAGAACAGCTCTAAAACTGTAAACTTCACTTTTCGGGGTAAGACGTCCATGTTGAAAATATATAGGATCCATGTAATCTAGACTTCCTACAACAGAAGTAGTATAGCAAGTGAGACCACCCAAAAGAAGCTTTGCATTCCAGAAATCTGCCACTTTTGCTGTAAGATTGGCATCTAGAAATATGTTTGCAGGTTTAATGTCACCATGACATACAAGGCTATCATTTGGTAAATGCATTGAGTGCATGTAGCTCAACGCTTCTGCACACCCTATAGCAATGCCCAGTCTTGTACAAAAAGGGATAGGAATATCACTGTTGTGAAGTGCGTCATCGAGGTTTCCATTGGAGAAATACTCTGTTACCATCATCAAGTATTTTCCCCTATACAATAGCCTATCAGCTTCCCTACATTCTTATGGTTAGTTTGACTATGGATGCTTACTTCTCTCATAAATTCCTCTCTAAAATCTCCACGGATGAATTTCTTCACTGCAACTACATCATCTTCACCATCAAGGAACCCTCTATAGACTTCTCCAAATGCACCTCTTCCAATAAGGGTGCTATAGTTGCTAGTGATTCTTTCAATATCCTTTTCAGTGAAAATTTTAGTGTCATGATTTTGTGGTCCCTGAAAGAAGGGACCAGTTGGTTTTTCCTGTCCTTTCATCTGAGCTTGAAGCATTCTAAGGTTTTCAGCGACATAGTTTATTTCAGGGCGTCTATCAATGTCTAGTGTCAAGCATTCAGTTGCCAATTTTGCTTTGTCTTCAAGAATCTTTGTATTGGTTCTGTTTGCTATTTCTGCATCAAATAGTTCCCTTAAACCTTCCCTGTTTGCACAGGCTTTACTAAAAGTTCCAATCAGGTTAACTTCCCCTTCCTTGATCCTTTTTCTAGCTATTAATTCCAAGAGAACAGCTCCAAAACTATAAATATCACTCTTCGGGGTAAGGCGTCCCTCTCGAAGATATATAGGATCCATGTAATCTGGACTTCCTATAACCATACTTGTATAGCGAGTGACACCGCCTGAAAGAAGCCTTGACAGCCCGAAATTTGCCACTTTTGCTGTAAGATCGACATCTAGAAGTATGTTTGCAGGCTTAATATCACCATGACATACAAGGCTATCATTTGATAAATGCATTGAATGCATGTAGCTCAATGCTTCTGCACACCCTATAGCAATGTCCAGTCTTGTATCCAAAGGGATAGAAATATCACTCTTGTGAAGTGCATCAGCAAGGTTTCCATTAGAAATATACTCTGTTACCATCATCAGAGCATTTCCTTCTATACAATAGCCTATCAGCTTAACTGCGTTTTTATGGTTTATTTGACCATGAATGCTTACTTCTGCCATAAATTGTTCTCTCAAATCTTCTTTGATATATCTCTTCACTGCAACTGCAGCATTGTCATCATAAAGGACTCCTTCGTAGACTTTTCCATATCCACCTTTGTCCAATAAGAGTGCTATAGTTGCTAGTAATTCTTTCAATATCTTGTTCAGTGAAATTCTTAATATTATGATTCTGTGGTTCCCAAAAAAACGACCAAGCTGTTTTCTCTTGTCCTTCTATTCGAACTTTTAGCATCTGAAGGTGTTCAGCGACATCATTCATTTGAGGCCGTCTATCAATGTCAAGTGTCAAGCATTTAGTTGCCAACTTTGCTATTTCTTCAAGAATCTTCATATGGCTCATGTTTGCAATTTCTGCATCAAATAGTTCTGTTATCCCTCTACCTTTTGCACAGGCTCTACTGAAAGTTCCAATTAGGCTACCGCACCCAGCTTTTACCCTTTCCCTAGCTATTAATTCCAAGAGAACAGCTTCAAAACTGTAAACATCACTTTTCGGGGTAAGACGTCCTTGTTGAAAATATATAGAATCCATGTAATCAAGACTTCCTTTTACATGTTTAGTGTATCGGGTGATGCCGCCCAAAAGAGACCTTGATAGTCCAAAATCTGCTCCTTTTGCTGTCATATTGGAATCTAGGAGTATATTTGCAGGCTTACTATCACCATGACATACAAGGCTACCATTTGATAAATGCATTGAATGCATGTAGCTCAATGCTTCTGGACACCCAATAGCAATGTCCAGTCTTGTATCCAAAGCGATAGAAATATCACTGTTGTGAAGTGCATCATCAAGGTTTCCATTGGAAATATACTCTGTTATGATTATCAGTGTATTTTCCCCAATACAATATCCTATCAATTTCACTGCATTCTTATGGCTGATTTGACTATGGATACTTACTTCTGTCATAAAATCTTCTCTCAGATTTTTGTGGATGTATCTTTTCACTGCAACTACATCATCTTCGCCATCGAGTACCCCCTTAAAAAAAGGACTTCTCCGAATCAACCTCTTCCAATCGGAGTGCTGTAGTTGCTAGTAATTCTTCTAATATCATCTTTCGTGAAACTCGTAATAATAGGATTGTTGTCCAATGTAGACTTGGCATGTCTTTGCACGAGATCTCTTGCTTTAAGCTCATTTTCTGGGAGTTCCATTATATGGCAATACAGATATCTCACAATCTGAAGAAAATGTTGAGAACCCGCCTCTGCAAAAGTAATGATAAAAACAACAATCCATTAATGATATTAATGTCTAGTAATATCCATACAATACAACTTAGTTTCCTCCAACCGTCGACATATAAGGTTGTATGAATTTGGCAAGACACAAAGCCTAGATATTGTACAAATGTATTTTGCGTGCTTCCTTTTTCTGCTGATGACAAAGACCATGAAAGATTAAAAACCTGTGTTTGTTTTACAAATTAAAATGCATACTAACATATTCTGAGAACAGTTGCGATATCATATATAGTGTCTCGTTTATGCCCATCAACTAGGAAAGAACAAGCCTATGGCAGAATCTACATTCCCGTGAAATCAAGAGCAGGGGATGCGTGGTATAACTCGATCGATCTATATTCTTACATACCCGATACCACGGTGACCTCGCTGTCTCGGAACTCGATCGACGGTGGCCAAGAATCTGGATCTGATCGGCAGACAGGCGAGCAGCTAGCCACCAGCGGCCTCCCTCTTCTTGGCTGCACGAAGGAATGCAGGAGTTGACTTGACATGGATGGTTGACTCGCTGATGCAGCCAGGTTGTTAGGAGGAGCAAATTGCGCTCTTTGCCCCCATGAATCAAATTGTTGGGAGATGAAGAGGGAATCGATAGGGAAATTACAGTCGTTTGGTTTTTCAAAATTTTGTGTCTATTCTATTCTATCCAACGGGAAAATCTTCTGCTTTAGCGCTTCAGTTTTAGCCATATCAAAATTCGTCATCTTTTGAGGATTTTTTGCTTTCTTCTCCTATCTAGCGATTAATTATTTGACCACTTAATTATATGGAACCATAATACAGATGAGAATAAACAGTTGTAGTTGCTAATGCAATCAATTCAAACGAACAAGATCTCTTCGTCTTGCTAGGAAGTTACAAAAACATAGCAAAATGCCCATGCTTTGCTATGGATAAAACAAAATATTATTATAATTTGTCATAGATAAAAAGTATTTTTTTTATCAAATATGATAGTATTACTCGTTTGCTTATTCGAATATATGGTATTCACTTGTTTAAACTTAATATTGGACTATTCCATGATATCGAAAAATATTATGAGCCAATTTATAAAATCTGTAAAAGCAGTGGTGGCCGGTGGATTGGCAGATTCACTCCTATCACCACTAGAGCCTTTTAAAGGTGTATAGAAATCAAATTTATGACCATAATATACATCTCAAACTTCTAACCCCACCCATATAAAGTTGGTTGATTTGCTAAACTATATTGAAATGAAAAGCGAGGGATAAATCTTACACATGTCTAACCTTTCGATCTACTCCACGATCTGTACTCATCTCTGTTAATGGTGGCCTTGACCGATTACGATCAGGGTGGGAGAAGAGAGAAGAGAAGGTAGTTCCCTGGTTTAGAGGGAGGCTAGGGCAGTAGTGGACCCATTGTTGGTGCCCGCTACGTCGGCCATGAGCATTGGGCAAGGTCAACAACAGTGTCAAAAAAGAGGGATTAGGAGGTGACGGGTAGCAGCATATCTTGTGGTAATAGCATATGTTGTGCTTGAGTTTTCCTAAAGAAGGGAAAACTTAGAAGATTATATATCTCCTAACTTGATGTGTGAAAATGGCGAAACCCTATTAGCAAAATTAAAATAGGTGCCCGAATTATAGCCAATTTGATGCAAAGGAACAAACATGGGTGATATGATGAAGTCCAAACATAGTGGAGTCTATCAATAAAAGCAGGGAATATACTGAAAGAGAAAATGAGATAAATAGAAGCATACTGCTAACTGCTAAATCAGCAAAAGTGTGCATGAGAATATCTAGGTAAACTATTTGTGTAGGAGGCATTTTTATTGTAATCACAAAAGCAAGTAAAGATTTTTATGCAAGCAAAAAAGTCAATAATGTACAAAACACAAAAACAAAAGCTAACAAATTGTACGGAATGTTTGTTCGTAGCTAAGTACAGATTCAATTGGTGAATGCAGCAAATATATATACTACCTCTGTTCTAAAATATAAACATTCCTGTATGTTTTCCAAAATATATCTAGACATCCCTTTGTTTATATTTATTTTGAAAAATGTGCAGGAATGTTTATATTTTGGAATGGAGATAGTACAAGCTTGCTTATGCGAGAGAAAAATAACTATTGCCAGCAAAGCGTACCTAAGAAGCTAAACTAATTTTAAAATCTCAATGGTAAAAAGATTTGATGTTCCATATTTTCTCTTGACGCAGCATGATCAGCTAATTATACATCATAAGGTGCATGTTCATACAGAAGAACATGGAGGAACAAATACTGTTTTTCTTTGTACAGATATATGGAATAAACACAAAAGGCAACAATGACATGCCATCACTCTTGAAATGCAGTTATCCAATAGCCAATATTGCATCTAATTAAATGCTATGGTAGTGTAAAATGCATATCATACTCTTATCATATTCTGTCTCAATTAACTTCCATGGTACGAAAATCAAGTAAATCTTTTTTGGAGTTTTTTCTTTCTTATATCCTACAATTGTAATGAATGACTCAGCTAAATTTGACATTATTTCATTTAACAGGTCACTAAATTTAGCATACAACAAAACCTGTAGCAACCATGGACTGCACAGAACATTTTAGAGCTCAAGAAACTATTATCAATAATGGCAGTTGCTGGTGAGTTAGTCTTAGGCTTAGAAAGTTATGCCGACTTCTTCCTTCACCTCATTTAATTCAACCTTCCTCCTAATGCGCCTTTGCTGAACCTGAAAAAAATAACAGAGTGGTTTATGTGATGGCGACCAAATCGAGATAAAGAAGGATCAATGCGGTAGCTAGCATTCGATATCAAGTAAACTGTAAATGTATCAAATAAATGTTCGGCAAGGACAGTGATAATTACCCTCAGGAGCAGAGTAAAAACTTTTTTGCCAGATGTGTGCCTCCTTATCATTATTTTTTCCCAACTGGCGACAATAAAATTGAAACAGAAGCCGCTCACTGCATCCACAGACGCATGCATAGATGAGTAAGCTTCTGGGAATCAACTTGGTTTGGTAACAAGCCCCTCAAAGAAAAGGCACCAAACCTATACAAGCACTCAAAGAGGAAGAACACAATGATAAAGGAGGCCCTTTCGAATGGAAATTGGATCAAGGACATCAGACATAACCTCACCCAAGCAATCATCCGAGAGTACATAGATGTTTGGTCTAGCCTCCAGAACAGCAACACAGCATTGAGGGCAAGGGATAGAGGACTCCATTCAATGGAGCTGGTCAGCTAGTGGCCAATACTCAGCAAAATCAGCATACCTGGCGCAATTTCATGGCCCAGATGCCCGGAACCAGTGAGGAAATTTTGGAAGGCTTGGGCTCCATCCAAATGCAAAATGTTCACCTGGCTTCTGCTATAGAACAGGATTTGGACAGCGGACAGGTTGCAAGTCAGAGGGTGGCCAAAAAACTACTTTTGTCAGCTTTGCTTCAGGAATTTGGAGATGGCACAACACCTCTTCAAGGACTGCCCGATCACACGACGAGTGTGGCAGCTGGTAGCTCCAAAGCTAAATTATACCAGGGTTGATACAGACTACCAGACCAATGATTCATTGCTAGAGTGGTGGAAGATATGCTCGACGGAGACCGACAAGGACAGATCCAAGGCGATGCAGTCAGTTCTCATCCTGGGAGATGTGGAGTGAGCGCAACAGAAGAGTGTTCACAAACAAAGAGCTAAGGTGCACCAACTTGCAAATAAAGTGAGGGAAGAAATCAACATCTGGGCGCGGTGTGGAGCTAAGAATTTAGCGAGAATATCGTCTTAAGACTAGGCAGAGGCGCTGGCCATAGCGCAGTGTACGTGCAACCTAGCGGCACTTTTCTTTGTTTTATAAGGGGGGTTTCCTGCCTTGCTACCCTGTAAATATTGCTTTCTACTTAATATAGCACTAGCGTTTTGCTAGCAAGGTTTCAAAAAAAAAAAGTAAAACAAAGACCATTTGATATTTGAACCAATATGCATGCTTAGATGAGTAAAACGTATGCAAGTGGATGATCTCGTCGACGTTGGCTTTCCCTTCCAGCTTCAACTTGCCGTCCTCCTCCTTGGTGACGGCCCGGCATCGGTGGAACGCTCAAGCGGGAAGACACTGGCCAGGCCTGGCTGTAGGTGGGGTGGGGCTCAACCTTGGCGACGCGATTTCGATCGAGGAAGAGGAGGATTCACATGGCAATCCATGTTTCTCTTGGTAATAAAGTGTAAAATCAGGTGCTGAAAAATTGGCTTATCTTATGATTTATGAACTTGGCATTGAAAAGTGTGATAAGCGTCTGTACGACTGACATGGGTCAGGTTACGAATATCTGTGCCCGAAAACGGTGTATTTGGTTTATTTGTGTGTAGGTACTTAGGATCAAACTTGGTCAACGACGGAGATCGGGACTAAACTCAGAGAGGAGTTTAGATCCAGAACGGTCAAGGATATCGGGTGACAAGGTGGGACACAAGGTGACACACGGTGGACGAAAACTGTGTGGAAAGATCTTTGAAACTGGCTTCACAAGGTTACGTGCCAGCGCCAGAAATTCACAGAAAAATTATAAAGAAATTGAATAGAAAGTCGCGATGAACAAAAGAATTAAAAAAGAAAAGAAGGAGCTACAGTACATGAAGTACTGTAGTGAGCGCTACAGTACATGGGCCAGCGAGTTGGGCTGGCGGAAGAAGGCTAGCAGGCCGAGCGTGGAGGCCCACGAAGATGTTATAAATAGTGACTCCCTGTTAATTTTTGGTGAGATTTTTTTAGGAATTTTTAGAGAGCGAATTTGTTTTTGATTAGAGTTCTAATCTAGAGTTTTGGTGATTTCGTGGAGAAATCTTTTGGATGTTTTAGAGAAACATCTTGTAAGCATAATCTTGGTAATAAAGGTAAAGTTTATGAAAAATTAGTGCGGTAATTAATTACTTTTTCTCGTTCATCTTTGTGCATGCCTAGTGATCGATTTTAAATTGATTTGTTTTTCTCTAAGATTTGGGTTGGTTTCTTTGATCTAAAATCTAGCTAGGGTGTTTTTCTAGTATTCTGAAAAGTTTAGTTGGTTAATTATTTTCGGATCTCGTTTAATCAATTAATTAGGGTTTAATTAATTTCCGTCAACCTTCTGTTCAGTAATCTTGTTTCGTTAATATCTCGAGATCCAGAAGTCCGATTGACGTGATTCTAGTTGGGTTTGTTTGAAAATTTTGTCTAATTTATTCTGACAAATTTTCAGGTCGATCGGAGTTACGGATCTACAGCTAAAATCTGTTTAGTGACGAAATGGTGTTTTGTCCAGATTCTGAAAATGCGGTTTTTAAGGTTTTGTGATTAGGGGAAAGTGTTAAATTTTATTTTTGACTTATGCAATCATTCACCCCCCTCTGATTGCCTTTCTTAGTGTGAGTTGATCCTATAAGTGGTATCAGAGCGATGCTATTTATTTTATTATCTTTTCTAATTGATCTTAACCAGCGATTAGAAAATATGTCGACGGATAGGTATTCCACAAAACCTTGTGTTTTCGATGGTGTTAATTTTCAGTATTGGAAGGCTAAGATGGAGGCATACATTCAAGCTCAAGGCTTTGCGATATGGGAGAAGATCTACAAGGCATATCAAGTTTCCGAAAACGATACAATGACAGCAGCGAACATACCACAGGTGGAGGCTAACAGCAAGATGAGAAATTTGATTATTCAAGGGCTAGGAAGAAGCGACTTTGACCGTGTGGTGCATCTCAAGTCAGCACATGAGGTATGGACAACACTTTGTAATTATCACGAAGGATCAAACATGGTAAAAGAGGTACGTCAAGATATGTATAAAAAGGAATATATGCGATTTGAGATGAAACCCGGTGAATCTTTTGATGACTTCTTTGCTCGCTTTAACAAGATTCTTAGCAACTTGCGTTCTGTTAATATTATATACACCGATGCTGAAAATTCTCGTAAATTGCTAGGAGCTTTAGATATGTCTATATGGGAGATGAAGGTAACATCAATTAGAGAATCTACTACCATGAGTACACTTACATTAGATGCGCTTTATTCTAAATTGAAAACTCATGAGCTAGATGTTTTTGCTAGAAAAAATATGGCTAATAAATCAATAGCTTTAGCTTCACAAACTAACAATTCTATTGGTGATAACTCTTCATCTAGCTATGCTTTGTCCTCTTTGTCTTCACTAACTGATGAACAGTTAGAACAACTTCCTAAAGATGATTTGGCACTCCTTTTCACTCACTTCACAAAAGCTTTGCAAAATGTTCGATCTAGAAAGAGAGCAAATGGTAGAGAACCTCGGAGATGTTTTGAATGTGGCTCGCTTAATCACCTTCGTCTTAAATGTCCAAAATTTTTAGCAAAAATTTCTAGAGATGAAGATGACGAGGAAGACAAGGTAGAGAGTGACAAGAAGCGAACACTCAAGAGCACTAAGGAGAAGGGGTATTTGAACAAGAAGGTAGTGCATCGTGTTCTTTCTGCTCTTGAACAGGTAAATCTAAGCGATGTGGATACCGAGAGTGATGATGATGCTACTTCCAAAGATAAAAAAAGCTTGATTGGTCTATGTATGATGGCAAGTAGCAGAAGCGTCACCAATAGTGATATCGACAACGACAGTGACAATGAGATAGAACCTTCTTGTGATGATTTAACTTGTGCTGTTGAAAAACTTGGTACTTTATTAGAGAAGATAGATAAAAAGATTAAGAAATAAGATGCTTTGGTTGAAAAATTAAATGATAAAATTGCAAGACTTCAAACTTTGACTCCTATAGATGATTCTTGCAAATCATGTGATTTAGTTTATGCTGAATTTATTTCTCTAAGAAATATGCATGCTTCTACACTAAAGGAACTTAGGCTAGAAAAGGAGAAAAATGAACAACATGTCTGTCAAATTGATGAACATGTCTCTTGTGATAAATGCAATGTTCTTAAGTTGAAGTTAGAAGATGCTAATGTTACAATTGCACAACTAAAAGAAGATCTTGCTTTGAAGATAAAAGATGCTGATGTTAAAATTGCACAACTAAAAGAAGATCTTGTTACCCATAAGGTTCTTTCATGCTCTAATTATAGTAAAAATGATAGATTTCAGCATGTATCTTATAAGAATTATGCCATTCTTTTGAAGCGTATTGATTATTTGCAAGGAAAGATAGGAACTAAAAGTTTGAATCAAATTTTGAATCAAAAGACTAGTTCTGAAAAATTAAAAACTGATTTAGGTTTTGATCCTTATGATTATTCTAAGACCCATGTTCCAAAAGTTGTTAAATCTCTTGGTAGTGGCATAATTGAGACAGTTAATGAACCTAAAATGATGATTTTTAAATCTGCTGGTATTATGTCATCTTCTAGCACAACAAATGCAAAGATAACCTCTACTTCTCAAGTTAAATACAAAGTTAAGTACACTTGCACCCATTGTGGTAGAGATGGACATAAAGTAGAATTTTGTTTTAGACTAGCTAAACAACAAATGAAAGAAAAGACTAAGGATAGGTCAAATTTGAGAAAGACATGCTCTTTTGTGGCTACTAACATGAGCAATGCTAGATATGAATTTTTACATAAAAATACTTGTATTATGTCTACTGGTGTGCGCCGTGTGTCTCAATACTGGATTGCTAAATGCTATATTACTAACTCCGGTACTGAGACCTTGACACTACTTTCTTCTATGTAGGCACTTCGCGCGAGGAAGGAGAACGTTTGGCTAGTGGATTCCGGATGCTCACGCCACATGTCCGGTGGCAAGAATTGGCTCACCTATCTCACAGGAGCATCGCATGTTGAAAAGGTAACTTTTGGAGATGCTTTTACTTCTATGGTTGTAGCTAAAGGTACAGTAAAGGTGAGCGATAAGTTAATGTTCAAGGATGTGGCTTTTGTTGAGAACTTGAAATATAATTTGCTTTTCGTTTCACAAATGATTGATGAAGATCTTGAAGTGTGTTTTAAGAAAGGTAGATGTAGAGTATTAGATGCCTTAGGAGATGTTGTCTTTAATATTACACGTTTTGGGAGAGTGTTTAAAACTGATTTTGATGTGTCATCTTCTGTTAAGCATAGGTGTCTAGTTGCCAATAACTTTAAAGACTTATTCTTTTGGCACCGTAGACTTGACCATGTTGGTTTTGATCATTTAACACGTGTTAGTGGTTTGGATCTTATACGTGGTCTACCTAAGCTTAAGGGTGATAGCGATATAGTATGCTCTTCTTGTAGACATGGTAAGATGCATGTAGGTTCACATCCATCTCTTACTATGGTGATGACAAACGCACCAAGACAACTTCTACACCTTGATACTGTTGGACCATCACGAGTTCAATCTTTTGGAGGTAAGTGGTACGAGCTGATAATAGTTGATGATTTCTCTAGATACTCTTAGGCTTATTTTATGGCATCTAAAGATAAGACTTTTAGTTTTTTAGAAGTCTTGCTCTTAGATTATCTGTTGATCACCCAAGAGCTCTCAGAGCAATTAGAAGTGATAATGGATCTGAATTTAAAAATTCTTCTTTTGATATGTGCTGAAAAAGGTCTTGATCATCAATTCTCTTCGCCTAGAGTACCACAACAAAATGGTGTAGTTGAAAGAAAAAACAGAACCTTGGTTGAGATGGCTAGGACTATGCTAGATGAATTTTCTACTCCTAGAAAATTTTGGGCTGAAGCCATATCTACTGCATGCTATGTTTCAAATCGTGTTTTTTGAGATCAAAGTTTGGTAAAACTTCTTATGAGCTGCGGTTTGATCATAGGCCTAGTGTTTCTTACTTTCGTGTGTTTGGATGCAAATACTTTGTGCTGAAATCTAGAAACTTAGATAAATTTGAGGCTAGATCAGTTGATGGCATGTTTTTTGGTTACTCTACTCATTCTTGTGCCTATCGTGTTCTAGTTTTGAAGACTAACAAAATAATAGAAATCTGTGAAGTTACTTTTGATGAGACTAGCCCAGGTACTAGTCCAAGTATTGTAGGTACAGGTGCATATATTCAGGGGGAGGACATTTTTGTTGATGAAGAAGATGATGATGATGATGATGTAGCTGAAGCTTTAACTCCTCCCACATAATCAATTGCAACAGATCCTGCATCTACTACAACTTCACCTACAACTGAGCATCCTCAAATTTCCATATCATTTGCGCATGTAGAAGATCAAATAAAAGAAAGTGAAGTTTCTAAAGCAACAGCTCCCTTACATATTCAAAGAAGACATCCACCTCAACAAATGATTGGTAATCTTCATGAAAGAGTGACACGTTCCAGGTTTAACGATCCAAACTCTCATGCTCATTCAGCGTTTGTTGCGTCTTTTGAACCCAAAGATATATCACATGTATTAACTGACGAATCTTGGATCAATGCCATGCATAAAGAATTAGAGAACTTTGAACGTAACAAAGTTTGGAAACTAGTGCCACCACCTCCTAATCATTCTGTTATTGGAACTAAATGGGTGTTTAAAAATAAACAAAGTGGGGATGGTGTAGTTGTTAGAAACAAAGCTAGGTTGGTTCATCAAGGTTTTACACAGATAGAAGGTTTAGATTTTGATGAAACATTTGCTCCTGTTGCTAGATTTGAAGCCATTAGAATCTTGTTAGCCTTTGCTGCTTCTAAAGGTTTTAAACTTTATCAAATGGATGTAAAAAGTACTTTTCTAAATGGGTTTATCAATAAAGAAGTTTATGTTAAGCAATCGCTTGGTTTTGAAAATTCCAAACATCCAAATCATATTTTTAAACTATCTTAGGTCTTGTATGGTTTAAAACAAGCACTTAGAGTATGGAATGATAGGTTGAAAAACTTTCTACTTGAAAAGGGTTTTTCCATGGGAAAGGTAGACAAAACGCTTTTTGTTCTTAAGCAAGGCAATGATCAATTATTCGTTCAGATTTATGTGGATGATATTATCTTTGGTTGTTCATCTCATGCTTTGCTATCTCAGTTTTCAGAAACTATGAGTAGTGAATTTGAGATGAGTATGTTGGGCGAATTGACTTACTTTTTGGGATTGCAAATCAAACAAACAAAAGAAGGTATATTTGTACATCAAAGTAAGTATACGAAGAAACTTCTATGTCGTTTTGGAATGGAGAATTGCAAACCCATCATGACACCTATGGGAGTTACTTCTACACTTGATCCTGATGAGGAAGGTGAGTTAATTGATCAAAAGGAGTATAGTAGTATGATTGGTTCACTTTTGTATCTTGCTGCTTCAAGACCGGATATACAATTTGCTGTATGTTTATATGCACGGTTTCAAGTTTCCCCACATGCTTCACATCTTCAAGCAATTAAGCAAATTCTCAGGTATGTTCATGGCACTAAAGACTTTGGTATATGGTTATCAGCATCATCATGTATTAGCTTAAAAGCTTTTTCTAATGCTGATTTTGGAGGATGTAGACTTGATAGAAAAAGTACTTCTGGTGCTTGTTTCTTTTTGGGTAATTCTCTTGTTACTTGGTCGTCTAAAAAACAATCCTCTATAGCACAATCAACTGCTGAATCTGACTATATGACTGCTACTAGTTGTTGTTCTTAAATACTTTGGATAGTAGCTACACTTAAGGATTATGGTGTTACTTTGGAAAATGTTTCGCTTTTCTGTGATAACACAAGTGACATTTGTATTGCTAAGAACCCGGTACAACACTCTAGGACAAAACATATTGATATTAAATTTCACTTTCTTACATATCATGTTGAAAAAGAAAATGTGGCACTTCATTATATGGATACTGAACATCAATTGGCAGATATTTTCACAAAACTTTTGGATTCTTCTCGTTTTGCTTATCTTAGGGGAGAACTTGGGGTTATTCATCCCATGGGGTTGTTTTGAGGGGGAGCTTTAACTCTTTGCAATATATTTTATTATTGGTATTTTTTAAATTTAAAAAAAATAAAAAATTATTGATAAAATAATGAGCACTATATATGATTCGCATGTATTATTTGCAGCCATGTTCATGTCATAAGGTACGAGTGCCTTCATGTTTCTATATGTGTGATATTGGTCTTTGCGTGACTAGCTAAATGGAATGACAACTTGAATTAAATCTTGACATGATTGAACTTTCTTATTTATTTTGATCTTGTCTTAAATGTGCTAATATGCTATGAGAAATATGAGAAAGATCAAAATTATGTGCTATAAAAAATGTGAGAAAGATCAAGGAAATATGCATTGTTGCACTTCTTCTTAACGAGATTGCTTACTATTGCACTTTGGTATGAATTTGAAAGAAGTTGTGTATGACCGAAACCTTGTTCTTAAGCCTGTAATTGTTAAAAGACATAGCCTTGATTGGGTTGAAAAGTAAGGCTGACGGTGCATATAATTTCTTGCAATTGATATCTTGTTGCAACTAATTAATTAAGTTTCAGCTCTTTTAAACACCAATGAATTCAAGTATTAAAATAGTTGAGGAAGGAATATTATGTCATATAATAAATTATTAATTGCACTTAATTTTTTAGTTATGCTAGATTTACATTGCATGTGTATGGATGTGAGAGTGCAAATTACTTTTAGCATGGCATGTGTGAGCTTGTTTACATTGATGATTTGTGGTGCTCATAATAAAAAATTGGTACAAAATTGAAAAATTTTCTCTTTTGTGTTCTTGATGAACTCATTGTCAAAAAGGGGGAGAGTTTTATATACAGTTTTTGATGATCTTTTCATGATCTTTTTATTTTGCTTTTTATTCTTCTTTAAAAAGGACTTTTTACGACGGTAAATGCCAATGTTCAGTGTTTATATATGTTGTTGCCAATGTTTTCATTAAGGGGGAGATTGTAAAATCAGATGCTGAAAAATTGGTTTATCTTGTGATTTATGAACTTGACATTGGAAAGTGTGATAAGCGTGTGTACGACTGACGTGGGTCAGGTTACGAATATCTGTGCCCAAAAACGGTGTATTTAGTCTATTTGTGTGTAGGTACTTGGAATCAACCTTGGTCAATGACGGGAATCGGGACTAAACTCAGGGAGTTTAGGTCCAGAACGGTCAAGGATATCAGATGACAAGGTGGAACATAAGGTGATACACGGTGGGCAAAAACTGTGTGGGAAGATCTTTGAAACGGGCTTCACAAGGTTACGTGCAAGCGCTAGAAATTTACGAAAAAATTGTAAAGAAATTGAATAGAAAGTCGTGATGAAGAAAAGAATTAAAAAAGGAAAGAAAGGAGCTACAGTACATGAAGTACTGTACTGGGCGAGTACTGTGGTAAGTGCTACAGTACATAGGCCGGCGAGTTGGGCTGGTGGAAGAAGGCTAGCATGCTGGCGTAGCAGGCCGAACCTGGAGACCTACGAAGATGTTATAAATAGTGACTCCCTGTTAATTTTTGGTAAGATTTTTTAGAGATTTTAGAGAGCGAATTTGTTTTAGATTAGAGTTCTAATGTAGAGTTTTGGTGATTTCGTGGAGAAATCTTTTGTATGTTTTGGAGAAACATTTTGTAAGCACAATCTTAGTAATAAAGGTAAATTTTATGAAAGATTAGCGGGGTAATTAATTCCACTTTCTTGTTTATCTTTCTGCATACCTAGCGATCGATTTTAAATTGATTTATTTTTCTCTAAGATTTGGGTTGGTTTCTTTGATCAAAAATCTATCTAGGGTGTTTTTCTAGTATTCTAAAAAGTTTAGTTGGTTAATTATTTTTGGATCTCGTTTAATCAATTAATTAGGGTTTAATTAATTTCCGTCAACCTTCTGTTCAGTAATCTTTTTTCGTTAATATCTCGAGATCCAGAAGTCCGATTGATGTGATTCCAGTTGAGTTTGTTTGGAAATTTTGTCTAGTTTATGCTGACAAATTTTCAGGTCGATCGGAATTATGGATCTGCAGCTACAATCTGTTTAGTGACGAAACAGTGTTCTGTCCAGATTTTGAAAACGCGGTTCTTCAGGTTTTGTAATTAGGGGAAAGTGTTAAATTTTAGTTTTGACTTATGCATCATTCACCCCTCTCTGATTGTCTATCTTAGTATGAGTTGATCCTACATAAAGCAACTGCCTTAGCACCATATCCATATGGACGGCCAACATGCACGCACAGATTGATCGGGTGGATGGAAAGCGCCTAAACAGTGGCCAAAAGTGACGCAGCATTCCGTACTTCACCTATTTTTTAGAGATGCTAAAGTATCCGTGTGTTGCAATAGGAAAGAATATGTTATACATTAGGTGACTCAAGTTCAAATGTTGTCATCTAAGCCCTTTCAAGGAAACATTATCTTCATGTGGA
This sequence comes from Oryza meyeriana var. granulata, assembly GCA_003991445.1. Classification (NCBI taxonomy): domain Eukaryota; kingdom Viridiplantae; phylum Streptophyta; class Magnoliopsida; order Poales; family Poaceae; genus Oryza; species Oryza meyeriana. Next base: position 35,513 of record RYFJ01002041.1, on the reverse strand, counting down.
TCTCCTAGGTAACTTGTTCAAAATAGTTTATTTCTTGTTCACCAAATCTAATAAAAGGAGATGATATTACACCAATTCCTAGCTGGAGAGAGCAAGAGGGGAGCAGAGAACTGCAATGGGAGGGCGTAGATGGATCACAAAGGCAAGTTTGGGATTTGGGTTTTGTTTAGTGGTACCGGTGGATAATTTTTTTTATCTAATTTAGAAACACAAAGATAAGCATCTAAAAAGGGAGATTACAGACCAATAAACCAATCGTAGCCGTAGAATCGAGACGACAAACGAAAGAAAGTGTGGATGAACAAAAACATTACATCTTGCATGTATAGTATTTAGACGTAACGGAATGTGACATTGACTATCATGATGTTCACTTTAATCCTATCACAACAATAGCTTCATGCTAAGTCGTTGTCCAAGTCCTTGTAAACCTTCAAAATTAGAGTAGACATGGGGAAAACAGTATTATGCTTGCATGCAATTTATCAACTCAACTGTGCGGCCTAATCACAAAAGCCCACGTCCCTGATCTCATTAGCTTACAACAACTGCACAGTTGCATGCATGCATGCCAGCGATGACAAGCGGTGGCGGTCAATGCAAGGGGCATGCTGCCGTTGAGGACCAGAGTCCTGAACTGATAAGTGGACTTCAGGATTTCAACTTCGATTTAACTGAAGAATTGTGCAAATTATAGTTTATAGATGACTCCTGATTTGATTAGTCTCTACCTAGATACCCGGAATTACACGCGCTGGTGGCAACGGAAAAAAGGGAGACACGGGATGCTGACGCAGCGCAGGATCTATGCGGGAAGACACGTGCGCCTAAAGGAAAATACTATTTATTTTTATAATAATAGAGAAGGGATATTTTTAAGTAACCATAAAATCAATATTATGAGAAACCCATATATTTTTATGGGAGTGTCTAGTTTTTAGGTGACTAAAAATTTTACAAATTTTAATCACTTTTTCCATCCCTTGGATGGCAATACTATGCTTCTCGTTACTCATACTATTAATTATTCAAAACAATGTCTCTTATTTTATAGATAAAAGGTTAAACAATAATTACACTGAACTAAATATGAAATAAATTTACAAAATTACATGCAAAAATGACATAAAAATAAAGTAAAACCATATACAATAACAAAATTATAGTCAAAATAAACTAAAATTACATATTGTATAGCACAATAATTTTAGTCATAGCAATATGTAATTATAATTTTAGTCATAGCAAAATTACGCGTTGGGCGGAGCACCGTCGCATCGCCAGGCGTCGTCGTAGGCTCACCTCCTCGATGGCGTCGCCGAGGCCGATGCATCCCACTCCGCCGGCGAGGTCTTCTGCTCGGACCGTCTCGGAGCTTGCCAACCTGAGCCGCTCTAGATCCGCGCTAGCGAGGCAGCTGCCGGTTTCGAGCTTCGGCCGGCTCCGTCGTCAGCAGCTCGCCCGGAGGAGGAAAGGAGCGACGACGACGGAGGCACCGATGCAAAGGACGACGACACCGCGCCGCCTCGATCCGAAGCACGCCGGCCACCCCACCCCCCCACACACACACACTAATTTAAAAAGTAGAAAGCTAGAAACTTCCACATTATCAGGAAAGCTATCAATTCTGACATTAAGATAAAAGAAAAAAAAATGATCTGCATCCATCTATCAAATCTACAGCATATATCTTCCACCCACAAAAATATGTGGATTTGTTAAATTCGGAATTAATAAATACCTAAAGGTATTTGGTTTGTATTCTTAGTTATAGTCTTTTCATAATTTAAGAATTCCGAAAAAACGGAATTAATAAGTATAAAACTGTACTCAGTCTAAAATCTCAATTATAGTCTTTTTGATGATTTAATATTCAGAGATTCGGAGTTATTAAATGCCAAGTCGTACTCAGCCTTAAAAAAGATAAAATCATATGCGTCCATCTATCTAATCTATAGCCAAGATCTTTCACCACAAAATATATGGATTTATTAAATTCAGAATTAATTAATACCCAATTGTATTTGGTTTGGACTGTTAGTAATAGTTTTTTCGTGATGAATTACCAAAGTTTTACTTTGGACCACTCTTTAAATAACACTTTTACTTTAAACTAGATAATTCTACCATTATTGTACTTTTGACCACCTCAACTCTTCTATCCATCCAAATCCAGGTTCTCCTCCGGCAAAAAGTATGGTCCATGTATAACTAGAGGAGTTCGGTCACATGTAGGAGCTAGTTTACTTGATGTTATTGACGTGTTGGATAAAAGAGTCAAGTAAAGTTACTTAGTTTAAATTGGAAATATTGATTAAAAGGTGATCCAATGTGAACTTTGGCAATAAAAGCTGCCTAGACTATAATTCACTCTAATTGATTTAATAGATCCAAAATTTGGAATAATGAATACATAGTTGTGCTCGATCTTCTATCTCAATCATATTTCTTATTCAATATTTTTAAAATTAGGGATATTAAATGCCATGTTTTGCTTCTCTGGAGTCTTAAATATATTTTTTTTATTTAATAATTCTAAAATTCGGAATTGATGAATATTAGGTTGTACTCAGTTTGGAGCCTCAATTATAATATTTCTTGATTTAATAAACCAAAATTTATAATGAATAAATATTGAGTTTTAGGAGTATCAATTAGTTTCTTATAATTGAAAAATCCAGAACGCAAAATTAAATGTTGAATTATCCTCAGTTTGAAATCTCAAAATAATATTGTTATGATTTAATAACTCTGTAATCTGAATTAATAAATAGTAAGTTGATGTTGATTAAAATATGTAGTGTGCTCAAATGCACAGGCTAAGAGCAAGTGTAATAAGGATGACTCAGCAGGCTATAGTGAAATACACGTCAACATAATCCTACGTGGAGCAGTGACAAAGGACAAAAGAGAGTGTAGCCGAGCTTTAGCACGTGAAAAGAAGATATACAATACTTTTCTCCCATCCCATGTGCACCTTTTGGGACGATTCAGGCATCGACGGATTCAGCAGCAGCGCCCCCCAGACTGTTGCCGAGTTCCACCGCGCAGCGACGGTAGCTTACCCACCCCGGCGGAAGTGAAGTGGAGGAGGACGGCGATTCAGCACACAAGTCCGTGGCTGAAAAGAGGTCCACAAGTCCAAGGGCAGAGAAGCGCACAACGGCACACGCTGCTCTAGGCTGTTTGGTTTGAGAAAAATTTGCAAAAAAAAATTCATCATTCAAAATTTGTAGACTATAAATCCAGTATTCTGTTAGGGGTGAAGAAGAAGCTTATAACTTTTGTTCGGTAAGTATGGATACTTGTATAATCTCTTATATTAACCGAGTACATCTTATTCGATAGTATAGCAGATATTTTATAAGGGGTTAGTTTATACGTGCAGTCTAAATGAAATCATATATCTCTATTTTTACTGGTTGTAATCTAAAAGCTAGCACACACATAACATATAAAGGTAGCATTTGTTTCCAATTTTTACTTAAAAAATCCAATTCTTTTTTTTAAAAAAATATTTGTTTCCAATTCGGTAGGCACATAATCAGTGTGGGTGTATTTATATACATTTTGCGCTAATTAGAATATCAATTAGCTTTGGAGACTAGCTCCGTTGGGCCGTGCCAGCCACGGCACCGATTTACAACGGTTGCCAACTTTCCAGTGGATGTAGAGGAGATCAACATATTTTGAAAAAAAAACAAAGAGATGTGAATAAAAGATACTCCCTTCGTTTTTAAATATTTGACGCCATTGACTTTTGAAATTATGTTTGGTTATTCATCTTATTTAAAATTTTATACAAATATGCAAAATATAAATCATGCTTAAAGTACCTTTTATGATAAAAAAAATCACAATAAAATATATAATAATTACGTAATTTTTTTAAATGAGACGAATGGACAAACATAATTTTGAAAGTCAATGCTGTCAAATATTAAAAAACAGAGGCAGTACATGATGAGTGTTGAGTGAAACTCCATAATTTAGAAATGTATTATGCTTAGAACACAATGTCGTAAAATTTTTGTTAATTTGGGTCAATAATATTTCAAATGGTATTTAAATTTGCTATGCATAAGTCAAAGAATAAGTCTACTTACAACCATGGATACTCACGAAAGTCTAAAAAATAACCTTGACCTTTAAGGCTAGACGCTGATCAATTTTACAGTGTCAAAATCATAAAGAATTGAACCTTACATTAGATTTGAAGCGGTTCTGGATAACGTGGAAATATAATCTAGGGCTGAAACAATTTTTGTTTTTTAAAATTAGTAAACGGCTTTAAAAAGTCGAAAAAAAACTTTTGTTTGTTAAAACTAGTAAACGGCTTTAAAAATTCGATTTTTTTTTGTTCGTTAGAACCAGTAAACGGCTTTAAAAATTAGAAAAAACAAAAGTATATTGAGGGGGCAAAAAGCGTCGACAGCAGGATTCGAACCTGCGCGGGCAGAGCCCAGTAGATTTCGAGTCTACCTCCTTAACCACTCGGACATATCGACTATTGCATTGCACAGTTTCCTTTCTCTTATATATTTCGTTCTAGTGCTTCGTTTAGTATGTTCTTACATTAGAGGGATCACTGCTCAATGTTGTGTGCTTGGCCGTTGGCATAAATATTAAGGTGGAAGAAGTTCCAATCCTCGTCATCCCAATATTTTGATGCACATTTCTTGTTTGTTTAGTAGCAAACAAGAAATAAGAAATTAATAGTCTGTGTGACGATAAATCAGTGATAACAAAATTGCTGATCACAAGACGATGAATACGGTACATGGAAACAATGACTACGGCAATCTGCTAACAAAATCGTCAGAAAATTCATACTAGTAGCTAAATCGTGCAAAATTAACATCATTAATTGCTTCGTTGCATGGTACGAGCTAGCTAGTTGCCGGCGACGCGCCGGAACGAGAGCACCTTCCACGTCCACGCCGTCGACCTGGGCACGCCCCACACCACGGCCTCGTACCGCCCGACGCCGCCGCCGCTGCCGTTCGCCGCGAGCAGCAGGAGGCGGTAGTTGTTGCCGGCGCCGGCGGCCTGCACGCTCCCGGCGACCACCTCCACCAGCGTCAGCTCCTCCGTCTTGAACACCAGCATGCGCACCACCAGCGCGAAGTTGGCCACCTGCCGGTAGAAGTTGTCCCGGACGTCGCCGATCGGGACCCACGCGCCTGTCGCCGCCGGCGCCGGCGGAGACCCAGCCGGAGCAGCTGTTCCCTGCGTGCCGGCGCCAGCGACGGCGACGAGGAGGATGAGGAGCGCGATCACCAGTGCCAGATAGCTTCTCATCGTGGTCGATCTATGCTTGTGTTCTTGTCAGCTCGTAGCTAGCTAGCTTCAATGGCGATGGCTAGCTGCACCTCTATCTACTTATAGTGGTGCAGTAAGAGTGACAGTGAACAGGTGCAGTAGCTAGCTAGGGTTTCACTTGTCGACATGGAAGCTTCTTGAACAGAATATAGTCAAGGTCAGCTCGACGAGTTAATCAATCAATCACCAGCTGTCATTCCAATGGACGAGGAAAATCTTGGCAGTATTCGTATCAGCTGTTCAGATGTAATCTTCTTCACCAGAAATCGATACCTATTTCATAGATGTGTTAGGTTAATGAGTTATTTGACCACCAAGGTTGGCGTTGACATTTGGAGGTGTGCATGGCATGTACACTATCTTATGGAAGTCAAAGGTGAAACCTAGTTCAATTATCCGTCCGAGGTCACAGAAAAATCAGTGTGGGATGCAGTTTGTCGGACGATTTCGACGGCTGTGGCCCAAACAGGCCCATGAATTAAACCGGCCCATCAATCAATCTAAACTACGGTTTGCACTATTACAGAATAGCATATTCATACCGCCGTATCAGTGTCGGTTCTGCTAAACTCGGTGCCACTAATATGTGGTTTCCCGTTCCTCCCCCCAAGCAATAACCAGCACTGATTAGTGGGCCCATCATCATTGCCAGTTTGAGGCTCGAATCGGCACTAATAATGACCAAATCAGTGCCGGTGAAACTGTTGGGCAGGGCAGTTTGGGCTGAAAAACCATCAGTGCCAGGTTGTAGGCCCAACCAGCACTAATCATGATGTCAATAGTGCCGATTGGTACCACCAATCGGCACTGATGATCCTCTATAAATACATATTCACTCTTGACCTCCATCTTGAGCTGTTAGAGCAGAACAAGCAGGCGGTCTGTTCTGCTCATCTACTCGAAAAGGGGGGGGGGGGGCGAAATTTTGTCTTTTTTCTGAATCTTTGGTATTTTGGAAGCTCTCTATATATATAGCTTGCAATTAATTAATTAATTAATTAACTAACTAACTATACACATATTGTGACTGTGTGAAAAATATTGATTGTGTTTATTTAATAATTTTAATATTGTCAAGTGTTTATTCACTTTATTTCTTATGCACCGCAATTAATTATACACCTAGAGCATTATCGTTTAAAAATAATGAACTCACTTTTTTGTCCTCTCTGTGCATTATAATATATAATTACAATATTATCAAATCTTAGATTATTTATCAATAGGATGCATGCAATTTATATAATTATTTTTGAAATTATACAGATGGATCAATGGTGGATGTACAATTTAAAATGCTCCTTCCTAGAGTACATTAAAGGAGTAGCTACATTTCTAAGCATGGCGAAGGAATGTAGGGTACAAGTGAATGAGGATTTTATATTATGCATGTGTGTTGATTGCAAAAATGAGAGAGGGCTTCCTGTAGAAGACATCCATCGAGACTTGATAACACGTGGTTTTATGCAAGGATATACCTGTTGGAGCAAGCACGGTGAAAATAAGTATGAGATACTTGTTGGAGCAAGCACAGCAGGTAATGATATGCTCAATGAGGATGTGCACGAGTATGTTGATGATGGTTCATCCCTGTCTGCTGAGGATCTCCCTATTCAAAATGATCTATGCCAGATGCTGCGCGACGAGGGGGATGAGTATAATGCCAACGATAAGGATACAGAGAAGTTTAACCGCATGCGTATGGACAACAAGACACCACTCTTCCCTGGCTCCAACAAGTCAAAGTTGCATGCTGCCTTGTCACTGCTACAGCTCAAAGCAAGCAAGGGTTGGTTAGACAAGAGCTTCACAAAGCTACTATCTCTTTTAGGAGAGATTCTTCCAGATGATCACGTACTGCCTGAGACCACGTATCAGGCCAAGCAAGTTATCTGCTCGCTGGGACTAGAAGTGCAGAAGATACATGTATGTATAAATGACTGCATCTTTTATCGTAAACAATATGCAGATATAGATGCTTACCCAGTATGCAAGGCATCATGGTACAAGCGCGGTGATGGTGACAATCAAGAGGACAGTAGCGAGAAGCGCAAAAAAGGGATCTCGGCTAAGATGGTGTGGTACTTCCCTATAATCTCTCGGCTGAAACGTCTTTATGCAAATAAAAACCATGCGAAGATGATGCGATGGCATGCCGAAGAGCGTAAGAAGGATAGAATGTTTCGACATCCAGCTGATGGGTCCCAATGGAGGAACATCGATAGGAAGTACAAAGAGTTCGTATCATATACAAAAAAATGTAAGGTTTGAATTGAGTACAGATGGTATGGATCCATTTGGTGATATGAGCAGTTGTCACAACACCTTGCCAGTGGCGCTTTGCATCTATAATCTTCCCTCTTGACTATGTATGAAGCGCAAGTATATGATAATCCCATCGATTATCCAAGTACCGAGACAACCCAGGAACAATATTGATGTAGACACATCAATGTATCTATTTTTGGTATTTTATTAATGTACACCTGCAACCTAGCTTTTATTAATGAACACATCTAACCTTATTAATGGATTTACATAGTATTTTTGCCAACCATATAATGGATTTTAATTTGATATAACTATGTCATCAGTACCGGTTAACACTATGAACCAACACTGATGATGGTCATCAGTGCCGGTGCAAGGCAACAACTGATACTAATGACTATGTCATCAGTACCGGTTCACTCTAGGACCGACACTGATGAGCCCGTCTGGAGGCCCTCGAGGTGCTCCGTAGGGTCCATCAGTGCTGGTGGTGTAACCGGCATTGATGAGGTGCCCTCATTAGTGCCGAAATTGTTGTGCCGGTTTGGGACCCGGCACAGATGGACTTTTCTATAGTAGTGTTGGTAAACTAAATTTATCTTAATATAAATGGTGAAGACACTGTAGATTGATTGTTGTAATTTGTTTTAGTATCGAATTGTGGTTGATTTTATGGTGAAAACTATGGTTAGTTTGCAAACTGTAACAGTTAGTATAAATTTTTGTTTCTATAGCAACTTAAAAAATAAGGGCATTGCAATACAGAATAGCAACCGCAAATTGAGTCTTTATGTATGTCTATCTTGTTTACTCACTCTCAGTATATGTAACTGATGTGTATTTATCCAACTCTTATGTAATTACAGAAGAAGCAAATTTATCGGTAAAGCCACCAGAGTAGCAGAAGACTCATGAAAGCCACCAGCCACAACCAAAGAAGAAGGATCTTGACTGGGCTTAAATGCAATGCCATTACTTTTAGTTACCAAACATATGTCCCATATATATAACCATATAAAGATAGAACATCATTCACTTGATATAATTTTTAACAACAAAACTATTGCTTATATACTTTATCCTCTGTCATCCTTTACAGAATTTTTCTATACAGAAATATTTACATCTAATTCAACTTTACAAATGCTCTATTTAGCTAAACTTCATTTCAAATAACATGCTCAAAAATAACTTTAGAAATGTGTCTATCAAGCATATGTGGTGAGCAATTAGCAGCATAATAACAACTTCTCACAATATTCAAGAAGGTCTGCTTGGTTTTGTTGTTACTTCTTCTATCATCGGCTCTTGGAAGAAGATATTGAGCAAGTTCTTGCATATCCAACTCAATTTCCTTGTCAATTTGATTTATTTTTATCTCATTCTTCTTGGTATCCTGTATATTGTACAATCAATTGAACAGTTAAAATACATTGAGATTGAAGCATATATAATAAACAGAACCATAGCTTTGAGTTAACTGCTACAAAAAATTTTCACATAGTCCTTGAAGATGTCTTGAGAGGTAGAGCTATTTTATCTAATGTTAATATTTTTAATCTATTGACACATATTCCTAGTGATACCTAAAATCAATGCTAGAGATACATCTACTTTGCAATAACTCCAAAGGACTGTAAGAATCTCATATATTTATGTTGATAGTACATTGTTCATGATCAAAATACCAATTTGTTATCATGTTACCGCATCTATACTCAATAATGTAATAGAATATTTGTCACAAATGCTGGTTTGATTTTGTGATTTCTTTCTCATCTCTAAGTGAATGTATCCTATACACAGTTACATACCAATCTATACTTTCTATATAGTTGCTACCCACTACATCCTAAAGCTCAAATGCAAAGATGACACATCATCATGCATCTACTAGCAATTATTACATCTTAAACTTTATGTAAGCATGCCACATTATCTACAATTAATACATTTTAGAGCTAAAAATGTAAGTATGTCAAATTATCATTCTCACATTACTTTCATAATATTTCAATATATATTCATTCATCATTTGTACAATATTTAACATACACTCATCCATGTATTCCACAACAAAGTACGGGGCATCAACTAGTTCATAATATGTGTCAACCAGGTTTAGTTAACATATAAAAGGCTTAGAATAAATTTAGAAACTACTACACATACTTTTATCAAACAAGAAAAAAACTACATTATCAAGGAAAGTTTTCATGAAACTTTTTTTAGATAACTAATACAAAACTACACTATTATCAAAATCAAGCTCTAGTTAACAGACTATGGAATGTAGTGGTTACCTGAGAAAGTAGCATCTTGTGGTGAAGGGAATCGCAAATAGAGGATGCGAGTTGAATAAACCGAGCACCTTCCATGTTATTTATCATAGATGATGCCTCTCCAATTCGTCCAGCACAAATCTCAACAATTTGAGCAATCAGCAAACATGTTTCTTTGTTATGAACCGTGCATGACCCTGGATGCATAACTCTGCATTTACCATATCTGTCATCCTTCATATTGATATGTTGCATCATCCATTCAATCCACTAGAAGCGCAAAGAAAGATGTTAGCATTATTCTGACTGCAACACAATAATAACAAGAAAGTATGTAGTTCTGAGTTTTACTTACAGCGCATCTTATGAGATTATGAATAAACTTTGGACCTTCGCGAATTGGCGGTGACTCTTGAGCCAACAAATCAGTAAGTTGACAAAGTGCTCTTGCAAGAATTTCATCTTTTGCATATCCTTCAAGCCTGAATGCAATTTAAGTTGAGTACTGAGAAAATTCTTTGCACATTGCATAGAGTATGTCTAAAAATTTGTCAAATACATTGGTACTTGTGAATATGTGTTTTACTCCATGGCAAGCCTGGTCCTCTTTTATATCAAATATAAACATAATATTAGGCTGGACAGAATGAGTGCGAAGTTTGGAATATTCTTTTGTCATTCTTTAATAATCTTACAATCATAGATCGTTCTTACAAATAATTCTCAAGAAATGAGTTCATGAGCTAATATTCAAAACTAGTCCTGTTTGAAGGGTCGTAACTTTCTACATTCATTTCCCCTCCTTTCTACATATTTTCCATCCATTTAGTAAAATATATACTATTGAGGATTACCCTATTGTTTTCCTGGTAAAAAACATAGTCGTCTTGTTCTTTTAAGAGTTGAAGAACATTTTGTGATCCCTTCAAATAAAACTCCTAAAGTGGCTTAAATATATTCATTTTCTTAATCGTTAAAATGGAAACCATTTACCACTCAATTCAGTTTCCCATTTTGCTCATAGAGAGGACAAACGTCATAAGTAGCTAGCCATATACACTATCATCATGCTGCATGATGCAAAATTAGAATTTGAAGAAACTTCAGTTTTGCAGTACTCACCATAATATATTTCCATTTCCTTCATAGAGACTGCTGCACACGAAACGTTCCATCCTTTTCATGCTCGGCATATCGTTGTAAAAGTGCCTAGAAATAGTGTTGGCCAACACTGACACTCTAGCCCATGCAAGTCGCTCAGTGGCACGGTTTGGTTCAAAAATGCAAGCAGCAGCTAGAAAATAAGCTCTCAAAACATCTTCAGGTGTCACCCCAAAAGCCTCGAGGTCATTCTCAACGAACCACCTAAGTATTTATGGGTGCGAAACAAATTTTATCTTGTTTAAGATAAGTTCACAAAGGAAAATGTGTGATGATATGAAATGAAAGTTATGAAGTTAATTTACTTTTGTACACCATGCAACTCCTTCTGATGTATAGCTTGACAACTGTTGAAATCCTGTTTTGCGAGCTCAAGATATGCGTCGTTATTCACCAGAGGCATCCTGCAAAAGACACCCAACAATTGTGGGTAAATTTTACCTTTCCTCAATTATGTTTGAAGATAAATATATTGATCAATTGTTTGAAGTTTGATAAAGTTGTGAAACTTAATTAACCTGTAGAGTGTCTTTCCAATCCAAACATCATTGTCTCCACCATATTGATCTAAGTATGTTCTTGCCTCGACACGTGGCAAGCTCGCATACCAAGGAAAGTAGAGTGTGTATTGTACCTATTGATCCAGTGATATATTCAATCAACATCAACAAACTGCTAAATTTGCAAGAAAACAATATAGCATTCTATGAACTTTCTAAAGAAATTATGGTGTAAGCAAAAGTAATTGAATTACCTCTCCTGGTAGGTCCTTGGAAATGATCCATTTATCATGAAGTGCTCCCTGGGCTTCTCTTTCTCTAAGGAACTCATTTGAGAAAATCCTAGCACGCTGCAAGATGTCCTCTCCTGGAAAACTTATCTGAGATGCTCTGTTCAGGTTATACATCCCAGTGACTGCTTGAGTTGATTGCCCAACAAAGCAAAAGAACTCCCCATCCTTCTCAAAATTCTTGAAAACACCTGGATAAACAACAACAATTTTTTCTGATGCAAAAAGGTAATATGATCTTAGGGTGTAACATTATACAAAATTTCTCAGGATATGTGATGTTATCTTGACTGAAAGAAGAAAATTAGCTCCATACTTGGTGAGACATTGTATCCATGGAGCCGTAGTAGACGGAAAGCCATAGCTGTGTCATCCACATCTTTTACATTGGAGTTCCTAGCCCAGCAAATCCCATCTTCAGTCCAATGCCTACAGAGTGATTAAATGGGTTACAAAAACTTTGCTCAAACTAAGGATCACCAAACAGGTTTTTTTTCATAAACAATTGTGCTAACAAAACAAAACTGTAAGAAAAACCTGTTGACATAGTCCATGATCTGCTCAATCTCTCTTTGGAAGTACCGCGATAAACCAAGACGCTCCAACCGATCGACGACCCATAGGTGCTCGAAAAGATCGACGGGGTAAACGTTGGGAACTGAAAAATTGTCAATACCAATGATCTGATATCACATATCAGTAGGCACAAAATACCACCTAATGCACTGTAGTAAATCAGAATTCAGAAACGATCATCAGTGAGATGTCATGGATCACTTACCTCCCCCATTGAATTTCTTGATGATCCGATCGATGTACACGAAGCATTTCTTGTCACCAGTTTGCATGAGAGCATAAGCAGTAGCTGAAGGGGAGAACAAGAAGGATCCATCACTGGATTGGAGCTTCAGAAGTCTCTGCCAGTCCAGCTCAGGCATCCCTTCAAGGCTATGCAGAATCGAAGTTGGAACTATGTGCATCATGTCCTTTGGAATCCTACTTTGTGACAACAAAATACAACAAACTGAAAGTAACTAAGTAAACCATCCAATGCTTGCCACCAAAGTACACATACTTTTTTAAGATTTAACTTTCGACCTTTGTACCAACTATGGACGCACATAGCCAGTCACAATATTATATACGACGTGTATGGATTTATACCTCTTAAGCTTGAGTTCCCTGTTAGCATATATGCCCTTGAGAGCATGGTGATCATAAGGGAAGTCAATGCCCAAACTCCTAGCTGCCTCCACAAGGGAAGGGAACGCAATCTCAAACCCAATCGGCATCGTCTCTGGCTCTTCCTCTGCTAACCTCCACATGTTCTGCTTCAGAAACCGAAGCCCTGAACAAAAACAAAAATTCAGAAAAACATATCATCTCACCCATTGTTGCTTCACTTTGATTCTAGCTGACCAATTAACTAACCAACAATCTGTCTGAAACTGTAACAAGACTGCAATTAATCAACTTAATCAGTAGTAATTACTAATACCTCGGTTGCACCTGTCTTGGTCGAGGGACCATTTGGTGAGGGCGACGACGCAGGCGAGGGTGTTGATGACGCGGTCGTAGGCGGAGAAAAGCGCGGCGTCGCCCCACGAGCCATCGGGGAGCTGGCTGCCGATGACCCACCGGACGGCGGCCTGGAACTGGGGGCCCTCGCCGCCGTCCAGCCGCGGCACCAGCGCCACCCACGCCGTGTCGTACGCCGACGCGCTGATGGCGCCATCCTCTATCGACGATAGCATCGACCTCACCTGCTCGATCAGCGCCTGCAGGCCATCCTCGTCAGCTTGACAGAAATCAAAACGTAATTATAGTTATTGAAGAACTGGTTATTCTTATTAATCGTATAAAGAGAAATTAGAACGTTAATAGTTACTGTAAAAGTACATGATTAATTAGTGGTTATTAGTATTATTTATATAAAGAAATCTTTCTTAATTTGTTAATAATGGAGTTCGTTCCGATCTTTGCTTCAAAAGAAGATACAACCAAATTATCATAGAGGTTGCAGGTCAAACGATTGTCCGTTATAAAATTATAACTTCATTAAAAATAAGAAAATTATTTAGGGAATGTTTTTGTAGTTTTACCATTTAAAAGGGTAGGTGATTCACCTCACTTATGTGTCGGTAGTCATCAAGTTCGTGTGATTCATCGGGCCACTTCGGGATCCGAGTCTCATGTTCGATGAGGTTGGTTTGCAGCCCTGCAGACGCAGTGAACTTCAGTCGAAACACACGCCATGGATTATAGCGTATATAAGGGCGAAAAGAAAAAAAAAAGACGACATGTTTTCAGTGATCAAAATAAGTAGGAGTAACATAGACCATGCTGATTGCTGAATGATACGGATCAGCACAAACTACAGAGCAATCCGGTTCATAGGCACTGGTAGCATTGGCAGCTTCAATGAACTACTTCCTCCATTTTCAAATAACAAATAACTTTAACTTTACTTTTTAATCTTTAACCATTAATTACTCCTAAATGGTTAAAATAAAGAGAACAAAAAAAATTTATTCTTATATTTAAGGCATGACATAACACACTTTAATAATATAACTTCCTTCATACTGTTTGTAAATATTCTACAAAAAAAGTCGATTACGGAGTGAGTAGATTATTTAAAAAAGGAGGGACCAAACTTTTACTGTTTTCGGAACCTTCTGGACCCATCCTAGATTGTCTGCAACACAAATAGGAGTACGAGACAACGGCATAGTCGGCAGACAACACAAACCCCTGTTGCCTGTCTCTCTAGCAGGGAACATATATAGTTACAGTAGATTATGCAGTCGACGTTAATTCATAAACAGGTGTTTCTGTGAGCTGCCTCTATCGATCGTTGTTAACTCCGTGAGGCTAACTGCATTTAAACCTTTGTTGATATTACAAAACCTTTCTTCTCTCTTATTTTTAAGCAACTAAGCATGAGCTGAGATACAATGGTTAAGTGTTAATGATCCCCATTTTATTGGAGGCAACTTCTATATTTATTATCGCTATCATTTATTATTAGACAAGGTAGAATACAACATGTATTAAGATGTTATGAAAGCATATCTAGAGAAAGATACTATTAGATAAAACCTTTAGTTTTCTAAATTATGTGATGCCATTTTTCTCACAGTTTTCTATACTGCCAACTTAACCTGTGCAGCTCAATATCAGATACATCTTGATCGAGAGGTAAAGACTTGGTCGATTTCTATTATCGAAAAAAATTATAAAGACTAACTCAATTAACGAGGTGTATTCTTAGGTATACCATATAGTCATACCAACAAATTTAGATAGTTCTGGTGTTCTTTGTTTCTCAAAATAAAATTATAAAGCCTAATATCTTGATCACAATAGATATCTTTGATGGTCAAACGGACAATTCGAAACACGTGGCCAAAGATTAGACTAACAGTTAACCACCCATCAAGGTTTCAGATTTCTACAACAGTGATATTGTACTCTGCAAACAAGAGAAGGAAGCAAATTCATGCTCGCTGCCGGATGTACTACATAGTCACAAGTCATGCAATGTCTCTGCCGGGTGTCCTACATAGTCACAAGTCATGTAGTATGTGCAGTGTACATCGGTTTTGGACGTAGAGACCAGATTTTTATTATCTAAAAATATGTAATATATGTGGTGCGGCTGGTGCAAATCAAACATGAAACCTAAGAACATACGAGATCCACGTGAGTCCACATGCTATTAGCCAACATACTTTTGCCGGTCAGTAATATTTGATGCTCAAGTGTTACCGACCAGAGGGAGCAACTTATTGACTAACGCTCCGTTCGCATCTGATGGAAGGAGTGAAAAAAACTTCTCGTTTTCTGTGAGCACATTTTCCGAACTGCTAAACGGTGTGTTTTTTTTAAAAAAATTTATCTAAAAGTTACTTTAAAAAATTATATTAATATATTTTTTTAAATTTAAAATAATTAATACTCAATTAATCATACGTTAATGGGTCATCTTGTTTTTTATGTGATTATCTTCTTTTTTTTCTCTTCACTCATCTTCAAACTATATCTGAGATGAGATATGTATTACACTGATTCGACCATATCTTTCTCTATAATCTCTAACCCTTATTATCCTCAATTGAAAATGCTTAGGACCTGTTAGAGGTTAGAGCAACTCACTTACGGTTGTTTATGGCTTAAAAGATAAATCTCGGACGATTAATTTGCCTTAAACTGTTACAGATCATCTTAACGATTCATGATGCGGACCCCTAAATCTAATCCTGGCTTTGCAGTGCTAGTCTGATGTGGCAAATCTACGACACACACGTCAAGTCCCAGTCCCAGCCAATCGAATCTATGGCCAATTTTATTCGCTAACCAAATCGATCTGCTGGCCATTTGGCTAAAAGAGATCACGCCTTACAAAGAGAACAAGGTCCCCCAGAATAACATATATCCATAAAAATGTTTTTGGCTAGATAGAGACAATCTCGAGATTCCGTAAAATTCACCGATCGAGAATAATTTTGATCTCTGAAGATCGAACTTATTAAGAGCGGTGATGCTGACAGTAACAATGAATGATACACAATGTCTCTCCCAGTCAACAGCATTTGACAGCTACAGTAAACATAAACGATATATATATGCAATTGATTGCGACGTCGTCCTATATATTTGTAGCAATTAACAGTACTGAATGGCTGGCCTGCATAAGCTACAACACTGGTTACAAAGTCCCCGGCAAAAAAAAGAAAAAAAGAACACTAGTTACAAAGTAATTGATTATTTTCCATCTTGCTGATTTTTGTTTAGATGAAATTTGTCTTGAGCATATGTGTTTACGAGATGTTGTTGGAGATAAACTTCCAAAAACTGAATTTCATTCAATTTGATTTATTATATAATTAGTAAACATGATTCCTTTATGTGAATTTCACAAAAGACCAATTGTTGCGGCGTCATATAAACTAAACCAAGGTCCTTTCGTGTAAATTTTATAAACAAAAACTACTGCACGCAGCTCAAGGATAGTACTTTAACCCCGTAGGCAAAAAAATAAAATAATTTGTTTTAATTTTCTTACACGATAAGGTATCAGTTTAGATTGGTAACACACAGTAAAATTGGTGATCATGACATGCCTAATAATAGAGAAGTGTCATCTGCACCATCAGTCACTACGAATAAACCCACGTCGTTTTTGGCACCGACATGGTCTCAGCGTGGTCTCAACTTCGCTCCTCGGCCACTAATTTACCTACTACTATAAGAGGTGATATTCTCAAAAAAAAAATAATAAATCCAAGAACGAAAAAACTATTAACTTTTTCCTCAAAGTAACTTTCAACCAAAAAAAAAATCTACCCACTTTATTCTCTGCCGAACCTCCATATCCAAATTAAACTTAGATTGTTGAGTAGGTTATTATCGCAGATTATTTAAGTTGACTATAGGAATAAACTAAATATTTTGATAAATAGATATAATAAATAGCTTAAAACAAATAATAAATAGAACAAAATGTTTTACAAAACAATCTTTTAAGAAACGTGGAGCAAATAATTCGTTTCGACGATCGTGTGAACAAGCTGAAAAGAAGCTGGCTTCTCTCTATATGTTTTGTATAACAATGAACCCAAAGATTTTCCCAATAACTAAAAATAAAAAGAACCCAAAGTCCTCAGCCAAAAACACTTTTATCCCACATCAGAGCAGAGCAGCACACCCCTGATCATATCTAAAGTCTGAACCAAACTAAAGGTAGGCTGCAGTGGAGTACTGCAGTGGTAAATAAAGCATGCACCCTACTAGGAGCAGCAGCGACGAAGAAAACGACAAGGCGAAAAGCGGCGTCAGGAGGGGAGACTCAAGGAGGAGAGAAAGATACTCCATCAAAGGCAACAAAACGCCGGTGCGTGACGTACCTTTGGCCGTACTACTGGAGCTGGAAACGCCGGTGGCCCGCGCCCTCCACTCAGCTCCGCCGTCGTAGTCCTCGCCGCCGCGCCAGACGCATGGACGACCACCTGCAGAGACGATAGACGTACGTCGCCAGCCGGCCGGCGGCTCTGTGAGAAGGGAGATCGATCGATGGTCGTAAGCCCAAGATTAACCTCGCCGTCGAAGGAGAATGGGCCGGCGAGAACATATATACGAAATGCGCACAGAGAAATTAATGAGCTAGTAAGGGCACACGTAGTACGACCTTTGGCCAGAGCGCGGGACAACCACCACCGCAGCCGGGCAGAGCCGCCGCCGAATGCCGGCGTGGGCGGCGGCGGGGAGTAGCGGAGGTGCATCATATCTCCGGCGAGGAGGAGGAGGAGAGTCGGAGAGCGGCGCGCGGGAATGGATCAAAACGCGAAGAAGAAGTAGGATGAGATGGGATGATGAGGCCGAGAAGGCGACCGAGTTAAGCGCGGGGGCACTGCTATATACTGCACTTTTAATTAGGAAACTAGTTAGCCCAATACAAATCCAAAGCTACCTATATATAGCCACCTCTCGCGCCATTAGCGGCCTAGAGGATAACTGCGTATGTAACCACTGTGCATGCATGCAAACCTACGTGTACGTACGCACGTACATATATACACGTATGTATGTAGGCTAGTTTGTACGATCGAGAAGGAGGGGGGCGAATGATTCTTGCGGGGAGAAAGGTAGAGTAGTGGACAAACAAAGCTTAATAAGAACGTTTTTGGTGATAATTAAGCTTTAGGTTGCATTGCCAATCAATGGTGGTCATAGAGGGACATATATTCCTCAGCCCATATCACCGAGATGC
This sequence comes from Oryza meyeriana var. granulata, assembly GCA_003991445.1. Lineage (NCBI taxonomy): Eukaryota > Viridiplantae > Streptophyta > Magnoliopsida > Poales > Poaceae > Oryza > Oryza meyeriana. The sequence continues at coordinate 16,915 of RYFJ01002041.1, read as the reverse complement.
CGCTCCATAATACCTCCAGAGTCGTCAGCATGTTGAGTTAAGATTAGATCCTGTAAAGAGAGGGAATTGTGTATAATAGGACATGCGATCTACGTATATATACGGTTATGCTATGTAACAACGTACTGTAATAAGATATATAAAAGTAGAGTTTGTTATATTTGGCCGGTGAAGCTTCACCTTGTTCTTAGGTCGAATACTGCTCTCTTATGTCTTCAATCCCTTATAGGCTCCTTCCTGCCTCTTAACCAATTATATTTCCATAAACCTCAGCAGCGAAGCCAAAAATGCTAAAAAGGTTTGGTTGAAGAGGCCCAATAATATTTTTTTTTTCAAAATTTACTAAAACTACGGTAAATCTAGCGTGAAATTTGAAGCTGTGGGGGAGGCCAAGCCCCTCCTGCTCTCCCTCTGGCTTCACCCCTAGCCGATGCCATCCACCTCAACTAGCACCCCTGTCTCGACCATATCCATCGCTATAATTAGGAAAAAAAGTTAGTCCCCATAGCAATGTGGTGTTTTTTAAAAAAATTTGAGAAAATTTTTTCAAAGCTAAAAAAACATTGTCATAGTACCAAGCAAGAAAATGAATCCGAAAGAAACAACGATATATTGAAAATAGTATATAGAGTCAAAGTAAAGTTTGAAATCAGACACTTTTTCCCAATTCAGCCAATATGTAATGGAAATCAGTGTACAGATTGTTGCTTAGTTTCTTTCGCCAATTGAAATGGAGATAATACTATTCTGAAGATTGAAAATATGACCTAATTTGTAAATACTTGGAATATATCGCCTACAATAGGACCTACATACATCAAACCTCAGGGTGAGATGTCATCAGTGACGAGTGGCTAAACCAGTGAAAAATTTCACAACACAATCAGAATGTGATAATATGCATAGTAAATGTGAGGAAATCAGGCAGGGAGTGAATATCTTTTCCTTTAAAGTGTTTCCCTTCCTCGCCGTCCATTGACGTTTCTCCGACTGTCTATTTGGTGAACCTAATAAAATTAGTTAATGATAAGAATATCACTTGTTCGGGTAGAAATACAAACCCTTAGCAAAGATCAACGACAACGGTGCATGAAAAATAACTTAATTATCAAGTAAGATTGTGTCTAGATTGCATTTTTTTTTTTAGGAATAAACCGCTACCGAATACTTTAATGTGTTTATAATCAGAAATCGTTAAAATGTATCAGAAATGAGACGTCTCTACCAGAAGTCAAGCCAATTACCCAAAGTGTTCTGTACCCATAACTATGTGTTTGGCCTCCATGGATCGATAGCGCTGATCGATTTTGAACAAAGTTGTATCAAACAGCTACAAAATATGGGGATATAAAATAGAGAGTTTTTCCTTTACATATTATACAAGCTCATGCATAGGTAGTAGCACTGACTCTAGGCATATAAGGCAACATATTTCCAAATAATAAACACCAGAATTAAAAAAAAACTTGACTGTTTTGTCTAAAAAACAAAGAAGATTTAAAGTGATATACGAACCGACGCACCGTGCTAGGCCAAACTTAACAGGAGTATTCATCCCGTGTGTAGGTACTACTCGGACTAGCTTGTTTAGCTTATTTTACGGTTACTGTGTTGTGATGCACTTCGGTATGCTTATTCATCAAGTTGTTGTGAAAATAAAAATTTATAATCATTAATTGTAATTTGTCTAACATCTCAATTTATGTACGAACTGTCATATTTCTCTCGATCAGTATAAATTTTCAAACATTAATAATATTGGTGTTTGCAATACATATCAAAATAAAAATGTTTATACCACACCAAGCACACGCCAAATAGTTGCGCCAAACGAGATTATCCATAGCGATACCAACCAGTAGCTCAGCTGGTTAAGTTTCTTACAGTGGAACCTTCCCATATGGATTTAAGTCTTATACTTGAAAGGGTGATCATATTTATGGTATATTTGTCTCGTCTCTTGAAGGTGTTTATAGAGGTAGGATATACGTATGTATTTATTGGGTGAGTGAGCGTTGTCGGTGAAGTGGGAACAAGGGCTCCTACCACCGATGGCTCGGGGCGGCCTGGCGCCATGTCATCACGTTGCCAAGGGCCATACGCACAACTCACGGTCACTACAAAGCTACCCCTAAGATCCCCCAAATCCAGAAAGTAAGGTCCCGAACTCGCGGCTACAAGGGTTGAGCTTAGGGCGCATCCTGAGCTCGCGGCTGCTGTGCTATCGGTAAAGTGGGAACTAGGGCTCCCATCACCGGCAGCTTGGGGCAGTCTAGCGCCATGTCATCACATTACCAAGGGCCGTACACACAATTCACGGCTACTACAAAGCTACACCTAGGATCCTCTAGGTCCAGTAAGTAAGGTCTCGAACTCGTGGCTAAAAGGGTTGAGCTTGGGACGTACCCTAAGCTCATGGCCACAACGGCCGTACTCGGGGCACAACCTTGCCCCGCTTTCGAGCTCGGCTCCCCCAAGCAACTCAAGGAAGGCACAGATACAGGGATATTAATGACGATGTGATGGAGCATGCTGCCTCGCTTCGGTCTTTACCTCTCCCATTAAAAACGACGAGACGTATATTTACCGGACGTGCGACGTGGGGGACAAGACGGCTCTGTACCCCATGCCAAGCGCCATCATTATGCTTTCCTAATAGGGGGCATGGGCTGGCAAGCAGCGTGGTTGACTACCATGCCACCTGTCCAGTCTCACTATGTTGCACCTACTTCTATGGGAGGATAACAGGAGGGGCCTACGACCAACGTGGCAAGTTTAATCTTCCTCAGCAAGCGCTCAATGGCCACGTTAGGACGCGTGGTGGGCGGCGGCCCTCTCACTCCGAATCGGTCTTGAGGGGGGGCACAGGAGCGCAGCAAGCTGGCCCATCAGTCAGAGGTGACAAAAACTACCATATCTAATTCTATAATGGTGTACATTATTTTCATAGTTAGGCAGCTGTGGTATTCCCCAAAAGAGCTATAAAGGGAGAGCCAAGACCAAGAGTAAAGGGGATCGAATCTGATCGAACCTCAGGGGAGCCTAAATTTTGTAAGGGCTTCTCATAAATCCCAAGAAACCAACAATACAATAGGAGTACGGTATTACGTCACCATGTAGCCTGAACCTATGTAAACCGCTTGTTGCATTTACTTATGGATCAACCTATAATAAATCGAATGTATTCAGCCCCCGGCCGAACTTAAAAGGAGTCCTACTGAATCCCTGCAGACGGTGTATTCACACCGACAAGTGCTCATGTATATAAGCGCTTGCATTGACACGATTAATTATGCTGAACACTGCACTCGTGTTTTACTTGGTCAGTCTTGGTCTAGCTTAATTCGAATGAGCACACAAGGATCAAAAATACGAAGTACTATTGTAAGACTTGATGATTGTAAAATTTAAAAATGACCCCTCTTGCATACGACGAATTAAAAATCATACCAAATTACCTACATAGATCCGTATTAGTTAGTCTTGTTATTACTACAGAACAGTAAATATATGACGTTTTATATGTTCCGGTTTATATACACCTAACATATATAAGACATTTTTCGTCCGCCTGAGCCCACGCGTAAGACTCAAACTAAGAACGGACATATATAACCAAGAATATGTGCTGGTTCTTAAGCACAAACAACATATATAGTCTCATCGACTTATATCTGCCGATTACTTTTAATATCCGCAGGACCCCCAAGTAGCAAACACCAGATACACATATGTGCCACTAATGACGCACATATATTAGGATCTATATGTGCGTACAAATCCAAATTAAACTCATGTCAAGGGAATCACAAACAGAAAGAATTCGTCGATCTGCACCGGCCATACATATTTGTTCATTTTCCATATCCAATGGGTGAATTAATTGTGTGTCACGCGATTGATCGAGAGCTCCATTAATTCCCAAGTTGGCTAGCTTATGCGCACGTAATAAGACGAAACTAACATGTATATATGTACGTCAAGCTGTATACGCCTATATACGCATCTTGTGTTTACTACTTGGACTAACTTATAAGCCTCCCACATATTCCTTCCCAACTGGATCCGGAAATGAAAATTAATTAGGACTAATATAACTTGATCTCTCCATACGAGGACCGGTTAGCCATTTTTTTACTTAACTTAATTCACAATTCAGAATTACAAATAAACTATAATACCCATGACTGTACCACACCATCATCTCTAATGCCTATATATATACTCGTACGAGGAAATTGATAAGCTAGCTAATGTAGTCATATATATATATATATATATATATATATATATATATATATATATATATATATATATATATATATATATATATATATATATATATATATATGTATGTATGTATGTATGTATGTATGTGCATGACCTAACTTGACACGATTATATTTGGACTAGCTGATTAGAACGAGCAGACAAGCTAGCTAGTTTTGCAAAGCGAAATATCACTCGTACTCCCTCCGTTTAAAAGTGGTTGGTGTCTGAGACTAAGTTCAGTCAAACTTTTAAAATTCTAATGACTAATTTTATATTAAAATAAATATATAAAATCTAATAAATTTATGATAGTATGACTTTTCGAAACAAAACTACTTATAAAATTTCTTTTATTTTTAACTAAGTCTTTACTTGAAATTTTAAAAATTTGACCAAATCTTGTTCTAAACATCAAAAATATTTTATATGAGAGTAGCTTAAACTCTGTGATAATTAAAAAAATGCGGCACCTTTTACATAATTAGATACGACTTAAAAATCATACGACGTACTAATGTACTAGTCCTAACTTATGCACAAAATTACGCATGCATGTGTACCACCAAGTCCAAACTTGGCAATGGAATCACTTACGGGAAGATTCATCTGTACGTGCCTGTCATAGTGATCGATGGAGAGCGCTAATTAATACCAAGTCGGGCAATTTTGTTCATGATTATTTTTTAAAAAAATTCAACAGAACTCCTCACAGTTCTGTGCAGAGATGCTTGCACACGTCTGTTATGCGCACATCGACATGATGCAGCCGTGTGAATATTTTCTTGTGCTGGGTATCCTATATACTTATAGAGCTAGATGATGTCTCATACTTTATCCTAAAATATATATATGTTAAATATTATTGAAATAATAGATCAATATATGTTAAAATATTATAAAAATAATAAGAGGATGATGATTTGATATACTTGCATATTAAGCTCTAGAATTTAATAAATTCTAGATGACGTGGCATGCTTACATAAGTTTTATGATATACTCCCTCCATCTTATAATAGTAGTAACTTTTTATTTTTTTGAGAAAATTAAGGTTAGGGTGAGAAATGGTTGTGATTGTTTAAGATAAGGAGGTATGTGAAAAAAAGTAATGGAAGGATGGCTATGATTGATTGATATGTGGAGAGCTAGTAGTATTTTGGGATAAGTTTAAATATCAAAAGCAGTAGTATTATGGGACGAATAGAGTAATAATTAGTAGTGGGTGATGATGTGTCGCGTTTACATGTTAAATTTTAGAGCTAGTAGGCTCTATCTGTATAGAAGGGGTATAGATTAATCATGTTGACTGAATTTGACGTTATTTGGAATGACTTAAATTCCCCATTTATCATCTGCACCTTCAACGCATTTAGTATTTATGTTTTTTTAAGGAATGCATTTTGATATTTCTTCACGTGTGATTTTTGGAGGCAAATTAAAGATAGAAAATTAATACCACTCTCCCCCGTCTTCAAATATAGCGATCTTTGGATTCAAATTTTATCCTAAATATAACTGGCCAAGACATGTAAAAGGTAATTTTTATCCCTATCACTTCTTATGCTAACTTTAGTGGGTCTATCATCCCACCAATTCTCGAGACTCGTATCCTACCCATATATATTATTCTTAATTTTCCATCACACCACCATCTATTAATAAAGACATTTTAGACTTTTTACCTAAATTCTTAATTCTTCCAAAACCCAAGTAATTATATTTTGGGACGGACAGAGTAATAACGTAGGATAATGGGAGTGGGAAATGCCAACTAAATTATTTCCGTGTAACAGTGACAAGTCATCAACTACAACGGACAAAATAGACAAGTCATCAACTACAACGGACAAAATAGAAAATAGTAAAACACGCATCTTCACTATTGTAAATCATTAATAGTTTTCCATTCTATTAAATGTCACCCATTGCAGAGGCTGGATTGAATTCTATAATCGAAAAAGATACCTAAATGTGACGTAGGATTGGCCCACTCACATCACTAGTCTTGATGGTACAAACATATCTCCCTGCTTATCTTTAGCAAATCCTTAAGGGAGGTCAACTTTTAGGAAGAGACAGGATTTGAGAGTCCATACATCGCACACGTATGGAGATCAAAAGATATATGCCCTAAGCTAGCTAGCTATATCGACAGGAACACAGCTTTTGGTCGAGCACCCATAATATTTTGCCACTTTGTTCTCCTGGCCTTTGGAAGAGACATATCCCGTCAGCTCCATCCAACTGCTTGCCTTTCCTTCGGGCCCCTCTGGGAATAATTATCTTTGTGATGATTGTATATGCAACATGTACACTCCCCTTACATCTTCTGGTCCTCAAACTCTCTCAAAGCTAGCGAAAGAGTTTAATTAGTTCAAGGATTTCGATCGTTTGTGTACGTGGGATTGTAGGCTACCGTCCGTTTGTGTTTCATAATATTTACCACGTGCGGCTATGATGATGCCCCATTTTTTTTAAAAAAAAAAAACTGAAAAAATTATGCAGATGTCAAACACATTATGTATGTTTACAAATAAAACTTTAAGGAAATATGATGATATGTGATGGACAAAAATGAGATAAGTTAATAGGGAGCGTCTAGAGTTCAGGTGACAGAAATTATTGAAAATTTGTCACCTTTCTAGATGAAGATCTAACGGCTTTCATCACTCTCCCCGTTCTCATTTAAACAAAATCCCTTCTTCTTAGATAAAGGTCAACAATAAGTTATTTTAACATAACTGACAAAATTTACAGAATTACATGCAAAACTACTCAAATTAAATGAGATAAAAATAAAGTAAACCACATACATTAACAAAATCATACGTAAAATGAACTAAATTGCAAATAATTGGACACTGTGTAATTTCAGGTGACTTTAAAATAAAAAAATTGGACACTTCAAATCTATCAAATACATAATAAAATTTTGTTTCTTTATAACAAGTTATGAATGTATACTACACGGTACACATATAATCATATATTTTGGTGCAATTTTTAATTTGTAAACATACTTTGACAAACATGTTCTTCACCTTACATTCTTTTCAGATTTTTGTAAACTACACACTACACAGTGGAAGTTCCGAAAGCATGGCTAATTAGCTGCAATAACTTTCTCCATGCTATGATGCTAAACGCATAAATCCAACAACCATTTTACCTCTTTCAAATCCCTTAAACTATGACGTACGTGGGTAACAATTGTATCTGCCCTATAAGAATCATGCAACTGCTCACTGGGGATGAAAACAGACAGAAAGTGACTCTATCATATTTGTTTTTCATATTTTTTAAATTAGAAACCCTGGATAAAAAATAAAATCGAATATAGATATGGAGCAAATATAAATCGAAACGAATACGATAACAAATATTTATTAAAATATAAAAACCCCTCAAACTGACCTTCCTAAATCAATAAAGAGATATAGCTTGTTATTTTTTCTAAAACAATAGATCAATATTTTGAAGTTTTAGCAACCAGTAATACAACTAAATGTATACATAGTATTAGTTGCTACAATTAGTAAGAACTATAATTCTCTAAGTAGCCCATTTGGGCCAATTTGTTGGATGTTACCAATGGCTAGGATGTGCCTGTTGCGGATATCCGAGAAAATATCCAAATAGTTTCTGACTGAATTCGGTTTCTGTTGGATTCTGGCCTTATCTTATTTGTTTCTATTTCTGAGAAAAAATCTAAAAATTATCCATCTAACACTATTTATTTTCAAAAAAAATCTAAAACTCAAAAAATATTCAAACCGATTTCATCGCTACTTCTCACTGCCTTAAACATGCAAGCAAGCTCCGGGGAGGGGCAAGAAAAGAAAAGCTATCCACCTCTCGGCAAAAGCAGAGTTATTGAGTGGCCGAGACGACGTTTGACCAGCCGACGGACATCTATCACACTAGTACGAAAACTATTTTTATAAACGACTATTAGGCAGCGTTCGTTCCACCTTATTCCCTCAGCTCATTTTTTTCGTTTTTCGCACGCACGTTTTTCAAAATAATAAATAGTATATTTTTTAAAATTTTTTATATGAAAGTAGTTTAAAAAAGTAAATAGATCTATTTTTTAAGTTTTTAATAATAAATACTTAATTAATTATACGCTAATAATGTTTCTTATTTTACCCATGACTTATTTAAGTTACTCGATAAACACCGAATAACACTACCTTTTCACGTGCGAGATGTCGGCAGATCCCACACCCCCAACCGGCTGCGCGTGCTGCAGCAGCAGCTCGATCGCAAGCGAGCTATCCACCAGCGAAAAGCACGCGCCGGCAGCCATATATCTATCCTTTGGTGCGCGTGCGTTTCACATTTCAGTTTCACTCACCTCTCTTTTAATTTCTACATCTCTCGCTCTCTCACTTTCTTTGGCTAGATCCTTTTCTATCTATCTATCCAGCATGGCCGCGATGGCAACCTGCTCCTCATGTATTATATTCACCTTGAGATCGATGGATCTCGGTTTAATTAAAGGATTTGCTATTGATCAATCGATATCGTACTTGTTTAATTTGTGGACTCAGGGTGGTTAGCTACACATAGTGGATGTACGGACGCAATTTGTCAATCGAGATTGTGTATCGTACGGAAACGGAGTGAATCGAGTTAATATTCATACTAAAGTACTCGGATAATTAATACATGCATACACCAAAATACTCGGCCAGACCAGTGGCTGACGCCGAGTTTTAAGGATGGGTACGTATTCACTCAACAATTGCCGATGAAATTCGTCACTAGAAAGCAAGATAATGTCAGCAGAATGAGTGTATTTGTTAAGAGAAAAAACAGAGAATGAAGTATTAGGTCTAATTAAGTATTAAATCTTTTTCAGAAATTTTTGGTGTCAGACCAGGTTGAAGGCAAGGTGGAATTTAACTCATGTGGTTAACCTTCTATAAGTTGGGTGGTAATGGACTAGGCCCGTAGATTCTTTCGCTAACCAAATTCAGTCCTCTTATAAGTAAAGAATTATATAAAATTTAGTCTATCCCTTTTTATATCTAGTCTTTAAATTTTATTGGTCAAAAAATTAGATCTATTACCACCCTTATTTATAAGATAAGAAAACACGTCAACAAGACCGTTAACCTAGTAAAAACGATGGTGTGGCCACAGGAGGTATATGTGTAGGGAACAAGGGGAGGAAACCATCGTCGTCCTCAAAGTCCTTCGCGATGACGTCGGATGGCGAAACCAAGGTGGGAGTTGTGACACGTTAACGCTGATGAACCAATCAGTTGGTGGATTAGTGTGCTTGCCGCTAGGAATAGATGGTTCTCACTTCTCGGTTTAGAAACTACTTGTGTTAGGTATAGCATCAAAATGATTACTGATATATCATACTTTATCCCAATCTCTACGTAACTATGTATCCCTTACTGTTGTCATATCCATCTACACAAAAAAGAAATTGATTTTTATTTAAACATACTTAAAAAATACAAATACGGACACTTACATATACCCACGTATACTTATCCATACGATACATGCACACCCTACTCCTATAAGCAACTCTAAGAAACTGAGGCAAACTGAGGCACTGTTTGTTTTAGCTTATAGCTACTAGCTTATTATAGACATGTTTTTGAAACTGCTAAATGATGTCGTTTTTGAAAAAACTTTATATATAAAATTGTCTTAAATAATAAAAATAAATCTATTTTTCGAGTTTATAATAATTAATACTTAATTAATTATCCACTAAATTACAAAACTTCTCTGGCAAGATAGGTAGCTGATTAGCCGAAACTCTACTTCAAATAGGTCCTGAGTCGGTATATCTTGAGATTGATGAAGTTTTCATAGACATTGTCGTCAACGAGTATTGTTGGAATTATATGTGGGCCTTTGGCTCAAATGAAGAATAATTCCTAGAAAAATCTCAAAAACTTACCTTTGAGAGGCATACATGTAAATTTCAGTATCATCTTACTATTTCTAGAAAAATGATACCACTTTAAAAGCGATGGTGCTCTCCTAACCACTTGAGCAATTTGTGTGGGAGAGAACTAGAGAAACACACGCTCGCTCCCCGGGCCGGGCATGGGGCAGGGCCAGGGGGCGCACGTAACATGCATGTGAATGATTCATCAAAATCGGCACCTCGTGCTTTCACAGCGCAACTTTCTTTTATAGTTTTGTTTTGCTGCATAAATTAACACAATATCTGGCGTTTGTTTTTGGAACTCACAGGATTGTCCGGTACATTAGAGTAGCATAAAGTCCTAATCACGTGTCCTGATATCTCTATATATACCGAACCATCTCCATGCAATACACGTGAAAAACAATGTAGAGTTTTGCCTCTCCACCGTGCTATGTCGCAACACATAATCTACTTCGTCCTGCTTGTCGGTGTGCATTAGCAATCGGGAGAGCAGGTATCCAGAGCAGTCACCTTCGATGTCCTGCATCAAGAGAGGGCAAATAGGGTTTTTATGAAGCGCGCCATGTGACTGCTTGTTGTACTTCATCTATCATGGCTTTCCTTTCTCTACGTTTAGATACTGCACATCACTATGTGTCGTATATGCGGTACATGCTACGTCTACTCCTGTCAAAAACCTCATTACGCATCAATCATGTTTCATGTTTTGATTTATTCACATGTAGTTTTATCGTAAACATGCTTAGGTCATACCCGTATAAGATGATACTATAAATTTACGTGTTTTATGTTATGATTTATTTTTGGAATAAATTAATGTGATTGTGTTTTAACTGGTACGATGTTTATCATTAAAAAAATAATTAACCGTAAATACAAATAACCGTGCAAATTTATTTTCACCGAATCAGGTTTGAAATGGATCAGATTGAAAATTATCCGTACATTTCACCACTGGAAGGCAGACGCAAAGGATGCATAACCTTTCCTCTCTGTGTGAGCTTTTTTTCCCTGTACATGTTCTTCTTTTTCCTAGCTTTTGATTCTACCTTTTGCAACATAATGGAGATGAACGAACGGATTGCATCGATCGACCTGTGCCACTGCTTTATACGGTTGTGTCTAATCAAATATTTATTTTAGTAAATATTATAAAACCATATCTTTAAAGTCAAAGCTATAAAATCACAGCTTTTGAGTCCTTGTTTCTACAAACTTTTCAGCACGTACGTTATGGAATTACTGGGATATTTTTCTCTTTTCCCCCAAGATATTAATTGTGCATGCTTAGTGATGTCCAAATAGGCTACAGTAATCATGCCTGAGCCGGCTCTCGGCACGGGTGACCGTGGGCGTGTCGGCACGACCCGAGTAGGCGTGCCATGTCTAGCCGGTGGTGCGGCATGCACGGCCGCATACTTATAGCGACTTTTTCATAGCATGTACGAACACGGCTCGGTACGGACCGGCCTGCTACAGTAGCAGGGGCATGGGAGGGGAGATGACGTTGCTCGGCTCAACGGTCCGTTTGCCTCGGTGGCCCAATGAAAGCCTGACATGTGTTTCCAACGGTCAGAAATAATGGCTAGATTTTGAATTTAGTCGTTGGAAGACCAACAAAATCCAAAAAATATAAAAAAAATCCGAAAAATTGTAAATTTTTTTTCTATAAATAGGGCAGCCAGCAGCAACATCTTGGCTTATCCAAACCTCCTAATCTCTCATCTTGTGCTTTCTTCTGCTCTCTTTTGCTCTCTTGCGCTCTAAATTTTTGATTTAGACAAATTTTTGTCTAAAAATCAAAAATTTTCCACATTCCCATAGCTGATAGCTGCAGCCTCCGGTGCTCCTGCTACGGGTAAAAATTCTGAATTTTGTTTTTTATTCGTACTATTTTTTGGTACTAATTTTCTCTATTTATATTTCAGGATGGATCCGAACTACCCGACGTTCCAACTAAGCGACTTCGACCCGAGCTATGTACCGATGTCGCAGGGAGACGACTCTGGGTCGGCTCCTGCACCGCAAGGACAGCTGGAGAAAGTACATGCGACTTCGGAAGGATCCAGAATTATGAGCGAGAGCCTATCAACGGTAACCGGCTCGAAGAGATCAAGAACTTCCTCGCCTAGCAACATTTTGATGAGATTAAGGAGATATGTGCGGATAGAAGGGAGATAACTTACGCGAAATATAGAATTTGTAAGACTAAACTCTTTGAAAAATCTTCTGGTGAAACAGGGCATTTGAGACAGCATGCTGAGGTGTGTTTGAAGAAGCAAGGTTACTAGCTACGACAGCAGCAACTGGTACTAAATTCTGACAGCACGGTACGTTTATGGGAGTATGATCCTCATGTAGCACGAGATTCCCTTACCCATTTAATTGCTAGACATGATTTACTCCTAAACTTTGACGAGTCTCCTGCATTTGAGACTTATATTAAAACTGCTCATAATCCTAAGTTTCAAGCTGTTAGTAGACAGACTACAACCCGGGACTTGGTGAATATTTACAACCAAGGCCGGGACAGTATTAAATAATTATTTGCTATATGCACCTTTTCTATTAGTATCACATCTGATATTTGGAGTGGCAGGACTAAGCTTTAAAATTAATTGATGTTTCACATACTACAGAAAATATTGCTGAACGAATTTCTAGAGTTTGTGAGGATTTTGGCATCACAAATAAAATATTTGCAAGAAAATATTGTGGAAAGGTTTTATTACTTTCTTGAAATATTTTATGATGCAACTGTTACTTTGTCTGGCGTTTACTATCAACTGCTAATTTAATTTTGCATAAATTTTTGAGATTGCCACTTTATTAAAAGAATATGAAGATGAGCAACTATTAGGACTTGCAGTATTTCACATAAAGTAAAAATATCTTAACTACTGGAGGGACATTCCATACTTGTATGCTTTTGTATTTATTTTTGATTCTAGGGGTAAAATACGAGGATTCCTTAATATTTTGAATCTTATCGGGGATGCAATGAATATTGATTACACTAACTACTATTCTGATTCTAAGAGTAAATTGTATGAAGTGTTTCAAAAGTATGAAACTAAGTTTCAAGGAGTTCGCGTGCAAAGAGCCCTATCCGTCCCTGTACCAGATAAGAAGAAATTACAATGGGGCCGAATTTGGGGTGGTTCCTCTTCTTCTTCAAGCACCGGTGGTGGAAGTTTGGCCACCACAAGTTCTGCACACGCTTCGCTTGAATCCCTTGAGCTATCCACCTACTTGGACAACGACTCCATAAACCAGGAAGATCTCAACGTTCTGCAATGGTGGAACGATCACAAGACCCAATATCTCATGCTCTCAAAGCTAGCACGGGATATGTTTATGGTGCCTATGTCTACGGTATCATTCGAATCGGCTTTCAGTCTTTACAGAAGAATTATTAAGGACAGGAGAAGAAATCTCCACAGTGAGATGGTAGAAATGCTACTTGCAGTCAAAGACTGGGAGCTAGCCAAGTAACGTGCCCAACACACTGTGGAGAATCAAGATTTGGCTGATCAGTTCGAAAATCTTTACCTAGAAAATAAAGAACTAGAGTAATGTTTTTTATTTTTGAGTATTAACCTTTAACTGTACTCTTCTTTCTTTGTCATGGTTTTTTCAAAATTGAGTTTTTACATAACAGAGTTTTTAATGAGGTAGTTGTGTAATATCAAATTCAATAAAGGTCATTGCGTAATTTTCTCCTATATCTATGCAGAAATTAAATTACATAATTATATATGTGTTTCTATTTTGCTTGTTTAAAAATATAAAAAATTCCTCGTCTAATATCATAAAAAATACCCTCATGTTTTTTTACTTATCTCAAATAATTTTTCCCTATATTTATGCAGAAATTAAATTACATAATTATATATGTGTTGCTATTTTGCTTGTTTAAAAAATATAAAAATTTCTTCCTCTAATATCATCAAAAACTACCCTAATGTTTTTTTACTTATCTCAAATAATTTTTTTTTGCCTTTTTTCATAATTTTTTACTATCTCTAATTTTTTTTATAAATTTTAAGTCATTTTTTCTTTTTATATAGCTTTTTTTTTTAAAACCGACACCGTCGCCAGCGGGGCCACCGGCCCACGTCTCCACGCCGCGCGTGCGCACTGGCAGGAGACGGCCGCCTGGCGCGATGTTGAGAAGGACGGAGTGGACCGGGCCGGCCTGGGCACGGTGGGCCGCCTACAGACCGTGCCGGCATGGCATAGCCCACGACCTCGATGTGCCGTGCCTGGGCCAAGGGAAGGCACGCGGGCTGGCATGGCACGGCCCGCTACAGGACAGTGCCTAAACGGGCCGTGCCGTAGCAGGCCGTGTTAGACCGTGTCTCAGGCCGTGCTAGCCTGGTCCACCCGTTTAGACATCTATATGCACGCCAAAGGAATTATGGTTTAATCTTACAATTAATTGCCGATAGCTTTTTACCTTTTCTAGAAAAATTTAAAATAAAACTAAAAATTAATTATTCATTGAAAGTACTTTTGACAGTGTCACACTCATCTCAAAGACTGCATCAACAATCCAAAAGCAAGGCATGGGAAGAACACTCCTTTATTGTGTATCGCAACGGCTACATGCATAATTCCCAATAATAATACTCCTATATTTGACATCTATAATAAGATTTGATAAAACCTTTAAAACTTTATCTAATAATTTTATATTAGAATAAGTTTATAAATTCTAATACGTTTATGATATTGTGATAGGACTTTTCATGCCAAATCTATGTATACCAATTTTTAAACTAAGCATTTAAAAAGTTATTGATGGTTAATATTTTAAATGTCTAACCAAATCTTGTCCTACATATGTGTGACTGAAAGGAAGTACTTTGCTACAGATCAGGACGCAATTGAAGCGATGGATGGGTATCACTCCCTCCATTGATTTTTAACACTTCTGAAATCAAAATACACACCATACAAATCAAGTGATACCATAATTATTTAGAACAATTGTTAAGAGAACAAGCAAAATGTGTACACACATAGGAAATTGACATCAAAATTGACCAACTGAAAGCACCAGAGGATATAATTAACTTCAACACAACGATGGATAGCATGCATACACATGATGTGTAAAATGGTCAAGTAAATCCATTGTTGCCTTCTTTTTTTCTTTTCAATTTTATTTTTACCACACATTCATACATGACACGTGACAGGATAAAAAAACTATTTTTACAGGCACCCTAATTACTATACATGCGGTTGGCTTGTTGGCTACCTATGCCTTATTTTCACAGACGTTTAGTTATAGGCGACACACCGACCCACCTATGATAATCATTTTTAGCTGTCTCAAAAACTAAGTTTGTAGTAGTGTGGGCTAATCTCTTCAATGTTAAAAGGTGGGGCCTGCTACCTTGCAGGTGGTAAGTACATAAGACACGACACATGATCACAGTTATCCCTACCTCCTTTGTTGCATGCACAACATCTCCAAACCAGTCACATCTGCTTAATTAGTCATGGCCGCCATGCGCTATCGGCCCTCGCGATCGACGACATGTGTCGTTGTGGCGACATCCTAGCGATTCTCCGCGTCCGATGCTGAGTGTCTCACTGCACTGTTCGCTGATGCCATTTTGAGCCGGAGATGATCATGTCATGCATGCATATGTGTAGCTTTTGAGCTGTCAAATCTCTGCATGTGTGCTCAATCCATTCCATTCTCCTGTCGTCCTTGCTGCAACAAAAGGGGGAGTACAATCCTGGGCAGTGTCATCGACGTGTTGCATGCGGTGGACGATGACCAAGGAAACATGGGAGGCTTGTGTTTAAATGCCTTTATGATTCAATGTTGTACTTGGTTTTGTAGGTACTTGCATGTTGCCTTGTTCAGTTGCTCTCAAACAATGTTTCCATTTTTTTGACTTGGATTTTTTTAAATGGCACGTTGATTTAGGACAGCTTCTAGCAGCTGCTGTAGCTTTTCTCAGAATCTTCAGCTTAAAAAAACAATTCAATTTTTTACCCAAATTCTGATAGTCTGTAGTCCTCGTATAATCTCGAAAAGTAAAATAAAGCAGAAGCCAAGAAACCAGCTATCCATATTCTTACCGGTTAACTTCTCACTAGCTACTTCTTAGATCTCGGTTTCTCCAATAGGATATAAAGCTCCTGTTTGTATTGCTTTTTCTCTAAAAAAATAAAAACTATGATTTTTTTAAGAATAATTTAGACATTTCATTAAGTCTTTTTCTTAGCAATCACGAAAACAATGTACGAAGTTGATGCAAGCTGGCTAAGAGCCAAAACCACCTAAAATTAATTTAAAAATCACATCTAAAATTAAATGAGAGTAACTTCTTTTAAAAAAACCAGTGCCCAAGCGGGCCCTAAATTTCTGTTTTCAAAATTAACACTAAAAGCGATCAACGCACCAGTCCATTTAACTTATATTAGATTATATTATGCATGTTTTTTTTTTTTTTCAAGAACGTGATAGATTGTTGCAAGGAACTTTCCCAGACGAATATATGGTAAGCCATTGGTGAAAATAGTGAGTGTGCCATATGATTTCCATGCAAACCAATAAAAGGAGAGGGCTAAGGCAGTTTATCAAGGTGTAATGAACAAGTAAAAAACAGATTAAAATACGAACTTTCGAAGAAGTTGGGTTATAAATAACTTTGTACTGCGAGCAATAAAGTAACTAGGTTTATAAACATTTTATTT
>RYFJ01004545.1:7500-16286 GCA_003991445.1 Oryza meyeriana var. granulata | reverse complement strand
GTTTAGACATATACTAACTCATATTTCTCTCAACAATTTCAATGTGATTACATTCATTTGATAACTGCTTATTAGTTCGTGACTTGGGGATTACGTGATTCGTCAGACAAAGAATATAGCTACTTTTTCCTATAACGGATTCTTAGTGCTCCGGTGGCTTTTCGGGACATTTTCCAGTAAAGTAATTTATGATGTAGAGCAGAGATGATTCTTCCTTTCATGGGCTCTGTATATTCTTCATATGATTCCTACGATACAAACTCTAAAAATGATTAAGCACAATAACCACGCCGAGTACTATTTTTAACGCAAGGCTTTGCCACGTCGGGTCTTTTAACTGAAATGCCATCAATCCACAATACTAGTACCTGCTCTACAATCTCAGTGGTTAATGATGCATGTCAGTATGATGTTACTAAGCTATGCGACTCTTTTGTGCGGATCCTTATTATCCGCCGCTCTTCTAATCATTAGATTTCGAAAGAATTTAGATTTCTTTTCGAAAAAGAAAAAAAATGTTTTAAGTAAAACATTTTTCTTTAATGAGATTGAATATTTCTATGCAAAAGAAGTGCTTTAAAAAGCACCCTTTTTCCTTTCATTCCAAATTATTACAAATATCAATTAATTGAGCGTTTGGATTCTTGGAGTTATCGTGTCATTAGTCTAGGATTTACCCTTTTAACCATAGGTATTCTTTGTGGAGCAGTATGGGCTAATGAGGCGTGGGATCCTATTGGAATTGGGATCCTAAAGAAACTTGGGCATTTATTACTTGGACCATATTTGCAATTTATTTACATAGTAGAACAAATCCAAATTGGAAGGGTACGAAGTCAGCATTTGTAGCTTCCATAGGATTTCTTATAATTTGGATCTGTTATTTTGGTATCAATCTATTAGGAATAGGTTTACATAGTTATGGTTCATTTACATTACCCATCTAAATGATTACATAACATAAAACCTTAATGAAATGGAAAAACTTCCATTTTTGTGTTTGATTTGAGAACCCCTTGAACGCCTTCTCAAAGGGTTCTCAAAAATTCGAGATAGATCTAATTAGACTCTTTTCTTTTTTCTGAATTTTTTAGTATTTCCACTATGGAATATAGAGGGGACTAGTAGAAGAAAAAAAGAAAATCCTATTTAGGATAATAATTGGATAACAGAGCCTCTACCCTGTCAACGGATAGCGAGAGAACAAAATCTGGATAAATACCAATTCCTATTACTGGTAAAAAGATACAGATTAAAAGAAAGAGTTCTCGCGGCCCAGAATCCAAAAAATTTTCGTTTGGAACATGAAATAACTTGTATCCATAGAACATCTGTCGTAACATAGATAATAAATAAATAGGAGTTAATATCATTCCAATTGCCATTACAAAAAGTAATTAGCATTTTTGGCATTAACAGAAATTTTGGACTAGTAATTAGTCCAAAAAATACTACTAATTCCGCAACAAAACCGCTCATTCCTGGTAAGGCAAGAGAAGCCATTGAAAAGCTACTAAACATGGTAAAAATTTTCGGCATTGGGATAGAAACCCCTCCCAGTTCTTCGAGATAAACAAGGCGCATTCTATCACAAGCCGTTCCCGCTAAGAAAAAAAGTGTAGCACCAATAAATCCATGGGATAATATTTGTAAAATAGCTCCATTGAGTCCAATGTTGGTTATGGAACCAATTCCTATAATAATGAAACCCATGTGAGAGACGGAGGAGTAGGCTATTCTTTTTTTGAAATTTCGTTGACCAAGAGAAGTTGAAGCTGCATAGATTATTTGCATCGCTCCTATTATTACTAACCAAGGGGAAAATAGATAATGAGCATGAGGTAACAATTCCATATTGATCCGAATCAATCCGTATGCTCCCATCTTTAGTAGGATTCCCGCTAAAAGCATACATGTACTGTAATGCGCTTCCCCATGGGTATCTGGTAACCACGTATGTAGGGGTATAATCGGCAATTTGACAGCATAAGCAATAAGGAAGCCAAAATAAAATAGTATTTCCAATGTTGCAGGGTATGATTGATTAATTAATCTTTCCAAATCTAATCTTGGTTCGTTGGAACCGTATAAGCCCATACCTAGAACTCCGATTAAGAAAAAAATGGAACCACCTGCAGTATACAAAATAAACTTTGTAGCTGAATAGAGACGCCTCTTCCCCCCCCACATGGATAAAAGTAAGTAAACAGGAATTAATTCCAACTCCCACATGATAAAAAAAGTAAAAGGTCTCGCGAAGAAAATAATCCTATTTGACCGCTATACATTGCTAGCATCAGGAAATAGAATAATCGGGAATTCCGGGTAACTGGCCAAGCTGCTAAAGTAGCTAAAGTAGTCATAAATCCTGTCAATAAAATAGATCCTAATGAAAGTCCATCGATTCCCAATCTCCAGTGGAAATCGAAGACATCTATCCATTTAGAATCCTCTTTTAATTGGATTAAGGGATCCTCCAATTGGAAATGATAACAGAATGCATAAGTCATTAGAAGGAATTCTAATAAACAAATAGACATAGTATACCACCTAACGATTTTGTTTCCCCTATGGGGTAAAAAGAAAATTAATGAACCCGCAAATATCGGCAAAACAACAAGTATTGTTAACCAAGGAAAAGAACTCATGATAAAGTGATAAAGGCAAGATACGTTTTGACCAGAAAAGCCCGTGCTCGATTATTTTGAGCACAGGCTTCTTCGGTAAAGAGGAATCAGACGATTCAAGTGGAATTTTTTGTAACGTATCAATAAGATAGAGCCATGCTGCGGGTTGTTTCAGGTCCTAAATAAACGCGGACACTTAAAAAATCTGTTGGGCAGGCGGATTCGCATCTCTTACAACCCACACAATCTTCGGTTCTCGGCGCAGAAGCAATTTGCTTGGCTTTACATCCATCCCAAGGTATCATTTCTAATACATCTGTTGGACAAGCTCGTACACATTGAGTGCATCCTATACATGTATCATAAATTTTTACGGAATGTGACATTGGGTCTATAAATTTTCCTTTTCAACATAAAAATTTTCGATCTGGTAAAAATGAAATTAGTACTATATCAATCAAATGTATTGTAGACACCAGACGAAGCAATGGTTTATCCAAACTTCAACAAATAATGCAATATATTTCTTAATCCGTTTGTGAGAAAGCGTGAAAAGAGCCAAGAGACTTGAATTTTGGGCTTCAACAATCATAATTATACGAATTGTATATACGAATTCGAATTAGCCAATAAATTGGCTATCGTCTTTTCAATATAAATTATTGCAATATTCAAATTGCAATATCAATGAATTGCAAAAATTCAACTAAGTAAAAATGAATACTATGGAATAACCTACTCAAAAAATAGATATTCTCAAATAATAATAAGAAAATAGTATTCATTTCTATTCATCTTAATATTTCATATTATTATTATATGTGTCCCTTTGTTTAGAAGATTCTATGTCTAATTATTCAAAAAATTAGATTGATTGATACGAGTTGATTTCCTGTTACGATGGATGGAAGAAAGAATGGATAATCCAATAGCTGCTTCAGCAGCCGCAAGGGCTATAACAAAAATTGCGAAAATGTCTCCTTTTAATTGTCGACTATCAAATAGATCAGAAAATGTTACGAGATTTAGATTAATTGAATTCAGTATAAGTTCAAGGCATATTAGAGCTCTAACCATATTTCGGCTTGTGATCAATCCATAGATACCAATCGAAAATAAATAGACACTCAAAAAAAGTACATGCTCAAACATCATTAACTAACTCCTTATCAATCTCGATTCATTTCAATATGAGGACAAGAATTGAACCGATTGAATTAATTAGAATAGAACAATTACACAACAAAAGAGAAAAAAAGGTATTTGTTGGCAGTAGATGGGTTTTACTAAATCAAAATTGTGGTTCTTTAGTTATTTTTTTTAGATTTGAAATTCTAAGAATTTTGACTCATTCTAAGTATTTCTTATTGCCGAGCCATAGTAATTGCACCTATTAAAGAAACTAGAAGAATTATGGAAATGAGTTCAAATGGAAGATAAAAATCGGTTGCTAAATGAATCCCAATTTGTTGAACGTTATTTATGAGACCCTGTTCTACTATTTGGTTTGATCTTGTAGTCCAAAGAATTCCATACCATGACGTATCTGGGATAGTAGTCATTAGTGAAAAAGGAATAGTTATACAAACGAGTGAAGTGAACCCATCTCCAATAGTTCCAAAATTCTTATCTTTAGACCATTCTGAGCCATTTACGAACATTACGGCAAATATGATCAAGACATTTATAGCTCCCACATAAATAAGAAGTTGTGCCACAGCTACAAAGTAGGAATTCAATAAAATATAGAATAAGGATATACAAACAAGAACTAATCCTAGCGAAAAAGCAGAAAAAGTTGGGTTGGTAAGTAATACCACCCCTAGACCCCCTAGTAGAAGAACAAATCCCCCAAACAGCACAAGAATTTCATGTATTGGCCCAGGTAAATCCATTATGGATAAGAAGAAATTAATAGTATAAAATTTTTCATGAACTGACTAAAACTAAAAGATTCAAGGAAGAAAAAAGGGATTAGGGTATTTTTTTGTATATTGTATATAAGTTCTTTCTATAGTTAGAAATCACATCACGAAAATCTACTTTGATTTAAAATCTGGAATAATTTGCAATAAGCAGTAGGTATTCGTTTTTCTTTCTAGTTAGTAAAGAACTTTTGGATTCTAACAAAAAAATTCTAGTAATCAGTAATCGTTCTTGAATTCCAAGATTTTTCTTCGTCTATTTTACTTTGAGTTGAATTCCTAATTGTTTGAATTGTGTAATCTCCCATTATGGAGATTGGTAACCGACTCAAAGCAATTTGATTGTAATTCAATTCATGACGATCATAAGTAGAAAGTTCATATTCTTCAGTCATTGATAAACAGTTTGTCGGACAGTACTCAACACAATTACCACAAAATATACAAACTCCGAAATCAATACTATAATTAAGCAATTGTTTCCTTTTAATATCCTTTTCAAATCTCCAATCCACAAGGGGTAGATCTATAGGGCATACGCGAACACATACTTCACAAGCAATACATTTATCAAATTCAAAGTGGATTCGCCCCCGGAAACGCTCCGATGTTATTGATTTTTCATAGGGGTAGTGAATCGTTATAGGTAAACGATTTGTGTGGGATAAGGTAATTATGAAACTTTGACCAATGTACCTTGCTGCGCGTATTGTTTGTTGACCATAACTCATGAACCCAGTTACCATAGGGAACATATTCGAAATATCTATGAAAAAGGTATGTTTCTTTCTCTTGTTTGAGAGAACTTTTGTGTTGAAAATATTCTTACTGTTATTGTATTTTCTTATTTTATAGTGAAACAAGTTGGGAAGAAGTTGTTAATAAGAGATTGCCCAGGGAAATAGGTAAAAGAAATTTCCATCCAAGATTTAATAACTGATCCATTCTCATCCTGGGTAAAGTCCATCTTATTGTGATAGAAATGAAGAGAAATAAATAAGCTTTAGTTAATGTAATAAGGATACCCATTGTCATTTCTAAAATTCCAACCATTTTATTCATTTGGAAAAATCCAAAAAAGGATATATAGGGAATAGACAAATTCCACCCGCCTAAGTAGAGAACTGTTACAAATAAAGAGGAAACTAATAAATTTAGGTAAGAAACAAGATAAAATAAACCATATTTGATACCAGAATATTCGGTTTGATAACCTGCTACTAATTCTTCCTCTGCTTCTGGTAAATCAAAGGGTAATCTTTCACATTCCGCCAAAGAAGAAATTAGAAAAACCAGAAAACCTATAGGCTGACGCCAAAGATTCCACCCAAAAAAACCATATTTTGACTGTGCTTCAACTATATCAACTGTACTTGAACTGTTGGATAATCATAGTCGACGATAACATCACAGTTCCCACCGCTATTCCAAAACCGTACATGAAACCTTAGTTTCATACGGCTCCTCTATGATCAGAAAAAGGGAAAGTACTGTTTCATTTCGTTATTATCTTCTTGGGCGTAGTTAGAATTATCTAAGATAAAATCGATTTCAACGTCCTAAATTAGACCAAAGGAATTCTGTCTGCTAGAATAATAAAAAACGCTTCTGAATTCATCTCATCCTTTAGTACTTTTTATTTGTTCAGCAATAACTTAATCTTGGAATAAAACACTCGTTATAACAATTAATAAATGAAAAGAATTGGGTATTAGTTCATGAAGAATTCTGTATGAATATGGATAAACGACGGAAAGAATAAATAAGGATCTTTTTTTTGTATTACATTCCATATCTTTTGTCCTATTC
The DNA here is from genome assembly GCA_003991445.1 of Oryza meyeriana var. granulata. Taxonomy (NCBI): domain Eukaryota; kingdom Viridiplantae; phylum Streptophyta; class Magnoliopsida; order Poales; family Poaceae; genus Oryza; species Oryza meyeriana. The sequence continues at coordinate 9,925 of RYFJ01004545.1, read as the reverse complement.
TTCTTTCCCCGGGGGGGTATTTAAAAAGAAAAAAGGAATAAAGGGTTAATTCGTTCTTGATAGCCATTTCCTTAACAAGTGAATGGGAACATACTCTGGATCGGAATCCGAAGAAAGTACTACTTGCTCATTTCCACCAATTTCAAGTCCTTATTATGATTCCTTTTATGAGGAAAAATATCTAATGCCTTAGATTCCCTCATTACTAATCCTTTATGTACTTTAGTGTTCCTAATCCCTCACTAACTTTTGATGGATTCCCTTATGATTACAACTTTCTGTATCGGGAATCCCTTATTATTGCCCGCTTCAAGTCAAAAAATCTCAACCTTGGGGTAAAGAATTTACACTGCTTATGTTTACTTCCATTTTTTCTTGTACGTAGGAAATGAGATTTTTTCCTTTTTACTACAAATTAATAAGCAGTTTTGTTTCACTCATATAGCTATCTAGTTTAACTTACTAACCCGAACATAGAATAAGAAAAGGAAGATAAATATTCAATGAATTTCAGAGGAAAAAAAAAGATCCTATTTTAACGAATCGCACGTAGAGATATTGCTAGTACACAAAAAGTTAATGGGATTTCATAACTAATAGATTGAGCAGCAGCTCGTAGACCGCCTGAAAAAGAATATTTATTATTTGAGCTATATCCTGCCATAAGAAGACCAATAGGAGCAATACTTGAAATGGCAATCCATAAAAAAACACCAATACTAAGATCGGCTAAAACAAAGCGATATCCCAAAGGAATAACTAAAAAACTTAATAAAATGGATATGACTGCTATAGACGGTCCAATGCTAAATAAGGGAATATCCCCTCGGGATGGCAAGATATCCTCTTTAAAAAGTAGCTTAGTTCCATCTGCTATAGCTTGAAGCAGTCCAGGGGGCCAGCATATTCAGGACCAATACGTTGTTGTATCGATGCGGATATTTCTCTTTCTAACCACACAATTACGAGTACTTCTATTGTGATTCCCAGTAAGAGGGTCAAAATGGGTAGAATCCATATCAGTCCATAGACTTCTTTTAATAATTCCAAGTTCGAAAAAGAATTGATACCTTCTACCTGTACCCTGTCTATTATCATTTCAACGATCAACTTCTCCCATAATGATATCTATACTACCTAATATCGTCATGATATCAGCCAATTTCATTTTTTTGACTAGCTGAGGGAGAATTTGCAAATTAATAAAACCGGGTGGACGAATTTTCCATCTCCAGGGGAAAAGACTATCATCTCCTACCAGATAAATTCCTAATTCACCTTTTGGAGCTTCCACTCTTACATAAAGCTCTTGCTTTGACAATTCAAAATTGGGCGAAGGTTTTTTACCAAGAAATCGATATTCAAAATCATTCCATTCGGAATTCTTTGCTTTCTTAAAGCGTCGGACTTCTAAATTCTCATAAGGGCCTCCAGGAATTTTCTCTACAGCCTGTTGAATAATTTTGATTGATTCTCTCATTTCACCAATTCGTACTAAATAGCGAGCTAACGAATCCCCTTCTTTTTGCCATTGGACTTTCCAATCGAATTGATTGTAAGACTCGTAAAGATCAACTTTACGAAGATCCCATTGTATTCCAGAAGCTCGTAACATAGGGCCCGATAAGCCCCAATTTACAGCTTCTTCTCCGCTAATAAAACCGACCCCTTCAACTCGTTCTAAAAAAATGGGGTTCTGTGTAATAAGTTGTTGATATTCAATAACTCCTCGTAAAAAATAATCACAGAAATCTAAACATTTATCGATCCATCCATAAGGCAGATCGGCAGCAACTCCTCCGATGCGAAAGTAATTATGCATCATTCGCATACCTGTAGCAGCTTCAAATAGATCATATATTAATTCTCTCTCTCTAAAAATATAAAAAAAAGGAGTCTGCGCACCGAGATCTGCCATAAAAGGTCCAAGCCATAACAAGTGAGAAGCTATACGGCTCAATTCTAACATAATTACCCTAATATAGCTGGCTCTTTGGGGTATTTGAATATTCTCCAAGAATTCTGGTGCATTTACCGTTATTGCTTCTGTAAACATAGTAGCTAAATAATCCCAACGTGTTACATAAGGTAAGTATTGTATAATAGTTCGGTTTTCCGCGATTTTTTCCATTCCTCTGTGTAAATAGCCTAATATGGGTTCACAATCAATAACATCTTCACCATCGAGAGTAACGATCAGTCGAAGAACACCATGCATTGATGGGTGGTGAGGGCCCATATTGACTATCATGAGATCTTTTCTTGTAAGCGGTAGACTCATATCCTTTCTTCCTTAATTCATTATTCCATGAAAATGGATTATTCCATGAATTCCTCAAAACGAGGCTCATCAAAATGAAAAATCTAAGACTACTATAAGACTACTAATAAAATAAGAAAAAAAAATTCGAACGATGAAATTACC